>QMFG01017220.1:22862-38653 GCA_003314545.1 Ramaria sp. MG151
ATTGTATTGCTGACGTTGAAAATCTTGGCGCAAAACACTTAGGCACTTTACGCTACCCGACGGCTGTTTTGTTCAAATGTCAGAAAATCTTCCGGCTAAGCTGCTTTGGGGCGCTACGGTGGCACGCCAAAGCAGGGGGCCCACCCTGTATCCCCCCGGTCCACCAAACATGAGGCGTGTGGCCGCGGTCCACTCATTTACGACATTGTGACTTATATATCAGTTGAAAAATATTCTGCAACCCTTGCCCCTCGCCACCATGCCCTCGTCTGATGATAGTCCTTCATCGTCTCCACTGAGAAAGCTCCGTCAACGACTGCTGCGCCCCAAGTCGCGTACATCCGTTGTGCCCGCTAGTAGCATAGACGAGATTTACTTTGGGGGTGAGCTGCCAGAGGATCCCTTCGCCCGCGGACCCATGTTCGTTCACTGCCCAAAGGAAACAGTGTCTCAGAAATTCCACCTTCATCCAGCAGTTACAGACTCAGAGCTGCCTGAAACACCTGACTTCGACACGGACAGCTCCATCACACTGAGTCCACCTTCCCCACGTGTCGGAGGTTCTCGCTCCATCTGCAGTTCCCCAGTCTCTGAGGCATCATTCCACACTCATCCAGCAGTTACAGACTCAGAGCTGCCTGAAACACCTGACTTCGACACAGACAGCTCCATCACACTGACTCCACCTTCCCCACGTGTCGGAGGTTCTCGCTCCATCTGCAGTTCCCCAGTCTCTGAGGCATCATTCCACACATGTCCAACCCCTGACTTGGTTCTACTCACTGATTCAGAAGAAAAGCATTCCGTCCATGATGAGTTGGAAAACTGCCAATTCACACCTTACCGTGAACAGCAGTGGCTCGAATTCCTTCTGAGTCCCACTGAACGCTTTATTGATCATTTCCCTAAGATCTTCAAGCAAAATGGGGACCAGATTGATAGGGAATTGAGCCAGAAGCCAGAGATTCCCTTCCCTCTGGAGACTCAATTTACCCTCCAAGGTGCGAAGGAATTGTCGCCTTTATTGGTATCAGCTGCAAGAGTTGCATACAACCGTAGAACCCGTACGTCCATGTGTCATTTCCAGAACTGTTGTCACTAACTCTCCACTCAATTAGCACACACTCTTCGTCGGGCGGTTTCATCTCCGGGTCCTTTTTCACGACCAAAGGAAGGAATCTCTGCACGCAAGCCTGCATCCTACATCTTGTAGACAACTACCTTGCGTTAGCTCGCCTACTAGGAGATGAAACTATCAAAAATTATCGTCTCTTACCCCGTTGAAGTCCCACCAAAACATTCATTCTCTTTCCTTTATCTGCGTGGTGCAGATCGCATGATTTCATTCCTTGGATCTCTTCACAATTACTTTCTCGAACCCCTACCACGATCCTTGTTTTGACTAGCGTCTTTGTATGTTGTATATTAGTGAGACTGTGTTTCGCCGTATAATAGACTTACCAAGTCACGCGTGTGGGTGGTAAACAAGATCGCCTCTGCAAGCGATATCGATTTTCAAGACATGTAACTTACTAAGCTGTACAATCGTGGCTCTAATTCCAATGACGAAACAACTACATGATCAGAGGACAACGACAAACAGTCAACTACAAAAACGAAAAACATCTCCTGGAATAGTTTTTCGTTTATTTCTTCTTGTATCATAAGATATCCGTCACTCGTCCGTCTGTAAATGTCAGTCCAAAGTATCCCATGCCCCAGGAATATAGGGATCGTCACCGCTATGGGAGTTGCCCGATCGTTGTTGTGAGGGGTTACTCGACGACGAGCCTTGTCCATTGGAATTCTGAGCATTCGGAAGTACAGATTTTCTGGGTTGCCAGGAGCCGGCGTGAGACAAAACAGAACAACATTACATCCAGAACGGACTCACCGACAGACAGGACATGTACTCTTCATTCGCAACCACGGTAAAATACAATCCTCATGGAATGCGTGGTTACATGGCAGAGTAACGCCAATCAGCGCTTGCAAGGGATCGGTTTGCTCTTGATCTGTTACTGAAGATGACGACGGCGGTTGCACATCAGAACCTGCGTCAGGGGAGGCCGCTAAAGCCGCATTAAACGGTTCATGGCAGATTGAGCACGAGTCGTTCAATAGCGGATCTGATACATAGATCGGGGAGATCATGCAAATCAACCAGGAGGAATGAGCTACTGAATCATTACCACTTACGGTTCTCTTCTAGTACTACTCTAGGTAGTTCATCGATTACATTTTCTGGTGCAGGGGGGTCAGTCGGCTGCCCTTGACCATTCGCCATGAGTTCGTTCAGAATATTCTCCAGAGCTAGAGCAGAGGATCTGGATGTTAATTGATAGCTCAACTGAAAGAATAATGAGGGGTAAAACTTGCAAAGCAACCAGAGGAAGTCTAGCACACAAAGAGAAGAAGACATGAAGGTAGGATATTGCCAACATGAAGATAAACTGAATGCAGGCTAGTAACTGGAACTTACGCACCCTGTTCATTCACCACATAATCGCCAAATCTGCCATTACCCATCATCTCGAATGGATCGAAAAATCCACCATGAGGATCCCTGCCATGCCCAGCATTCATCATGCTTGATAAAATATACGAAGCGAGAAGCGGTGCAGGAGCCCGTCTCGTTTGACTTCCGTCGGTATTTGGAGGGTCTCCGGTTCTTGAGGAAAGAAACCTTTGAGGCGTTAAAACGACTAAAAACGTGAAATCCATATGGCAATGCGTACTCGGATAAGCGTGGGATACCGCCATTACGTTGGAGTGAGCCGCCTTGGCCAAGGGTGTTAGACCCACCCAGCTGCACAGTCCTCATACCACCAGGACCGTTGATGATAATACGCATTCCGCTGCCGCTGCCGCCAGTATTGTTTGGCTGACTACTAGATGAGCCAAATATCGTCGACATGAGCTCTAGAATATTTGCCATTCCTCCCACGGGACGTCCACCGGCATCGTCACCTTGTCTTGGGTTGATGGAATCATCGGATATTGAGAGACCAAAGGTTTGCCCACGGGGGTCGTCTCCTGGGTCGTCCATCTAATCGGTACTGAGTGAGCTCACGACTCGGTATCGCTGGTGTACTCCCACCATTTCAACAAATGTGCCACGACATGAGGCACAGTGGGGATCCGGAGTCTACAGTGGCTACTCAATATTGTCTCAAAAAAGAGGCTAGGGAGCTGAAAGCACCATAAGCGGCCGCATTTCAGCCTGACACTAGAAATGTAGACCATAAGTCATCGCGGGTGATCCAGCATAGATAACATGCATACTTCGTGGCAGTACCACATTGGTTCCCTGCTAGCCGACATGGTATCGTAGATGGACTCTTTGGCTGTGGATGACAGTGAGCGGGTAAGGAATCAGTGGCGCCTTTACGTCACCCATAAGTTCACATTCCGATTGCGTCACGTGATTTCTCTCGATTCGGTCATCTCTATCCATTTGGGCTCCTCTCCGTCACGTCGGCGAGAACAAATTCGTCCTTGACTTAGGTCGAACGGTGATTGTGTGATCATTCCTTACCGAAGATGGCATTATGGCTAGGAGAAACACATTACCCCTTCAAGAGCTGACTGACTTCATTGAGATCTGATCCTGGGTCTACTCGACAGGATTTACTGAAAGCTGCGATATCCTATGGTTGAATATTTTGGCCCGTTGACACTAGCTCCTCTGGTTTTATTTCGTTTTTTTTGTTGTTGCATTTTTGTTTCTTTGAAGTGAAGAGTCATTCGCTGACATCACTATGGAATCTGAGTGGGCAATACACCATCCCTCTGACCCCGCTCAATTTTTCCAATCAGGTGCTCCCAGTGTCGTTCGATGGTCATAGCCCCATAATGCGGTGAGAACGTGCTGGACAGTAACCGTGTGAAACAGCGGGAGGCCTCAATGGGCACTGCCTCCGCAGTTCTATTCCACGACATGCATTTTAAGTCCCATGAATATATGTTGGGTGGTAGAGATGTCGGAACATCGTTATCCTTTGCCAAGTTTTAAATATGGGAATATGGATACAGTTGAACGGCACCAAATCTATATACCATAAACCTTTCTTGCGTTGTCCCTGGCCTCAGCCATGACACGTTCCACAGTCCATTCAGTCGTATTCTTATTGCCGGTGATTTTGTTTGCCGCTTCAGTAGCAACTTTGGACACCCATTCTGCAGTCCATGGTATCATTCCTGTATGAGAAATAGGCAATTTTGATCCAGAAGGCAAGCTCCGTAGGTCGCGGTAGACATTGGAGGGAATCATGTAGGGTGCGTCAGTCTCCAAGAGAATGCGAAGAGATGGAGAAGGAGATGTGACCAGTGCACGAATAAGATCAGAGGTATTAGAGTTGCTCGTGTACGTAATTACGCCTGTTGTACAAATTAGCACTGAAGCGATAGCGAACCTGATACCACAGACCGGTTATCCCGATGTATAGGTTTTTAAAATGGTCTATTAGGTTGAGTGCGAGCCGGGGGCTATCGGTGAAGCAGTGAATGTGCATCTGAAGGGGCAGTATCAGTGCTAGCTGCCCTATAAGGCAGGGGAGGCAACCCACTGGATGTTCTATAGGGACGATAGCTTTGAGGATCCTCTCCGTATCCTCTTCAGCCTCACGGGTGTGAATTGTGATGGGTTTACCCAACCTTACGGCATGCCGAAGCTGTCGTTCCAGGATAGTCTGCTGGACCGCACGCGGGGCCCGGCTTACCTTGTAATCCAATCCTATTTCACTCCATCCAACGCATCGAGGATGTTCCATAGCAAGGAGACTTGGAGCTCGTGAGCTAAAATCAGAACACGAGAATTAACAACTACTTACATTTCACGTTCGACATCATCCGAATAATACTCAACCTCGTGCCTTGTATTGAATGAGAATCTGGCGACCCGACCACACAATGACACTTACGGATGAACACCTTCGCCCCACTTTCATGAGTGTTGTGCGACTTCTGGTTACGAGCCACTTACCCATAACAAACCAATATTCTACGCCGCCCCATTTCTCATTTCGCTCAGTTTCGTTTAGGGAAGAGTCGGCTATCTCCTTCCATGTCTGTATCACTGGCGCTTCGCACCACACGTCGACAATGGCATCCGTCCTATGCCTAGGGGTTTCGACTTCTTTCGAAACGCCATACATTTCTCTCACAAATGAAAAGACATCTTCATATCTGGGATTAGGATAGACGCTCCTATACCTCTGATAGGTAGATAGAAGGTGTGTATGTGTGTCGACAATTGGAATAGTATAATCCACAGATCGGGAATGGGATGGTAAAGAGAGGTGTGTCTCATCTGGAACTCCGTGTCTCTTCTTAGAATTTCCCATGAACGGCCGTCGAGATAGACGTGAACGAGAGAGGGTTGTCGCCGCAGATAGAGCAGCAGTCTTCCGCATGTGACAGCTGTGACTTCTCTCGAAACCTTACAAGAACACCAATACTTTTGAGATTCTTATCATACTAGGTCGTATATACCACCACATTTTGTCCAAATTCCATCTCAAGTCAAAGCCCAACGCCATTTCGTTTGGTCCTGACGGTACAGTCTTGGATACTATTCTAAGCTCCAAGAGAATAGTGATCATTGATGGGCCATATAGATGACATGGCATCGCTCCTGCCGATTGCGAGCGCGTCAACTCCATGTAATTATAAGGGTTGTCTTTGTGCATGACTGTCAGTGGACTGGCGACAAAAAAAGAGTAAGTCACGCACACGAAAACGTATGTCCCTCAAATGGGGCACTTCGACACATAAAAGCAGGATTGTCTCACTCCTTCTCTTGAATCTGTATTTCCCACTGTCCCATGAATCCCGAAGCACCGTACACTTTGTCGCAGAACACCCGTCCCCAAACGGTCGGACTCCTTCATTGCTGGTAATTGTGATATTGCATTACAACATCACAACGGATACGAGACATCTAGCTAGCGATGCCCTATACATCCTTGTCAAGTCAGAGCAAGGTAGAAAGGTTTGCACCGATACGAATGGTCTCTATTAGGATTATATATTTGAGCAACCCCTGCAAGTACTTTTAGGTTAAATTGTCAGTAAGATGAAGTGGAATAGGGTCATGCAGCGTGAAATATTTCCGGTATATCCTCCCTCAGAAGCCGGGTGGCGTTTAACGGCGAAAAAAAAAACGCTGCGACCGTTCAACTTGGCACAAGAATGCTGCTTGAGTCACTGCCAAGCAGAAGATAATAATCTTGATAAGGGACAAATATGCAGGCGCTGCCAAGCTACTGCGTCGAGGGGCCAGCGAGGACCAGGGGGTGATCGATTGATCTAGAGGTTGTCCTAAGCGGGATCTGAGTGGGACGAAGCATTAAGTATTGAGCGCTGGACATTTATGGGGCTCTGCAAGCTGCGCACTTGTCATTAGAAGAAAACATGATCCAAGCACCGAGCACCGCCAGTGCTTTACAGATGTCTGCACATTCCAGTCCAGCGCCAATACACTTGCCCTATTTTTGTTTGGGTGGCCGCTGTCATCCGCTGGGGGTGATGCCGTGGATTGATTTCTCACAACGAGCACCTTGTGCTGAACAGATAGGAAACATCGGAGATCGGAGAATGGGAAGACTCGCTTACATTAATGATTTTGGATCAACTTCCTGAGTCCCGCGTGTTCCCATATTTCCATGTGAAGAGTGTGAAGGTATTTCATCTTGCATGGCGTATGGGGAAGACAATGAACTTCAAGGCTTCAAGGGCTAGGCTTAACTTTGTCAGAAATATCTGGCGTTCCCACGGGGATTGTTTCTAGTATTGCGATTTTCTTACTTGGATTAAACAAGGAAATAAGAGAGAATTGATGGTTGATCAGAAAGAACATGATCCGGTGACGAAAGTTGACTAAGGTGCCTCGCTGGTTAAAACTCAGTTAATCAGACTGTGGGAATCTTCTGCATCTTGCCAAAATGCAGGAATTCATTGCAGAAACGTTCATCTTGATATAGTTTTTGGAATACTCGCCCACTCCGCTTTAGGAAACAAGCTAACGCCTTAGAAATCATCTTCGAAACGTGACGGGCGCAACATCAGATCATGCAGCGCTGACAGAGGTGCGTCAACACGTCTCCGCTCTCAATCTTTCGCGAGGACTCAATATTGATGGGAACAATATAGAAGTTTGTGCAGTGATTTTTATAGAGTCCAAGCGCTGAACTTTGAAAGACCGAAGGCACATCTTCCTCAGGCTATCCCTGTCAACTTGCTCCACATACTGTGGTCAAGTCACAATACTATCCATTTGTTGCTAGGAATGTACCATCTATCCTTTGGTTAAATATTCTGACATACCCCCTAGTCGCAACATCCAAATTTTCCATCTTCAGTATGTCGCCTGGTGCTATGGGGATCAACCGCAGCTAGATCCCCATAATCCAGACAACTCTATGACCTTGGAGGCATTTAGTCACTGAATCAACAATCAAGCAATGACATATCCACCCTCTGTTGCAGCTAACTATGTCGGTAATGCGATGGACAAGATGACCTGTTTCACTTTATGGTCTCTGGCATAATCTTGTCCCAAGCTATGTCGGTAATGCGATGGACAAGATGAACTGTTTCACTTTCCAGCCTCTGGTATAACCCTGTCCCTACATACGTCGGTGGCGCGTGTCTCGGGAGGGGGGTAGATTTTCTATACTGGTGTCATTCATGATATCAGTAAAAAGAGCAGCTCTCTTTCGAAACTCTCCAAGCCTCTTCAAGATCCGCCACTAATTCATAGCGCATATATCTCCCCATGCCCTCTAGATCTCACAGTTTGTATATTTTGCTCTTTAACCCCTTGTATCCTACTGATATTCTTTCCCTCCATTCGCATTGCTTGGATACTTCAAATACAACTCGGTGAACCGCTTCCCCACTATTTTCCGTGATTAGAGAAAAAACCTCATATGCATTGGGCGATGCGACTACACAATGAACTCCAGCGACAGGGTAGACTACGTGCGTTAACCTGGGACGAAAAGGCAAGTGGCCCAAGCCATAACGTCGTCTGGACTGCTATTGCTTTCAGTATGTCACAACTTTGCTGCATTCAATATCATTCAATTTCTCAACAATCCACGTAGTCAATGAGATTGAGTACGGACGGGGGAGTGCACGAAAGAAGCAAGCCGCTCGTGATGAAGCTGCCAGGAATGTATTGGAGGTTCTCCACGATGAGCTCTTCGAGCCTGTTAGTGGGACTCTTTCAGCCTTTTAGGGTTAGGTTGGTATGCCGCACATAGGCAAAAGTACCGTTGCAACATGAAGCACTAGAGACTCAACGACGATTCACGCTAGACTTCCAAAGGCATAACTGTTGCACCACTGCTTACGGTGCTTACCGGGATAGAGAAGCTAACTCTATAGAAGGGTATATATTCAAGAGAGGATGTTACTTGGGCTCGAGATACGAGAATATTCGCACGTTCCGAGATAGATAGATGGTTAGGCTGGGATGGGATAAGGACAGTTCGCAATTGAAATGTTATTTAATGTATTGATAATTGTGATTCAAACCATGCAGGTCAGTGGGAGCACGTGTGGCAAGATAATTAAAAACACTATTCATTAATGGAACGCCTCTGAGAATTAAAATGGCTTTTCAACATTGAAACCAGTAACAAAAACCAAAGCATTCTAAAATACATCCAGGATGTGTGCTTGCAAGAATTATAAGGTCATGATACCTAAATCTAAAACCGACAATGAAAGCAAACAAAAGACTTGATATTGTGGGGGATAAATAGAATTGTGCGTAGATGGGGCGCAATGTTATGGATTTATATGAATGGTCACTTTTAGATCGCGGAAAGGCCGCCAATGATATGGTGGACCTCACCGATGCACTCATTGAGGTGCACCCTGACATTTTGAGCATGCCCAAGTAACGGCCGAATACTTTCCGGCGTCAAGGCCAGACGCATTAGGGACATTGAGCCATCGGTGGTAGGAGTAGGACTGTTGTCAGATCTGGATGGCGAAGCTGCACCCTGAAGAAACCGCTTGTAACGAGAGGTCTCAGATCCAGCAGGGCCGGGGGACAAGGAGTTACTTCTCGGGCTATCCGAGAATGAGAAGATCAGTCGAGGACTGGATGACACTGGAGTGGTCGGTTTGTCAGGTGATGGAGGGTCACAAAGACGAAGTCGGAGGCTGGGCGACGGGATAGAAGCTCCGACAATAGATCCAGATCTGAGGCCCTTCGTCCCACGAACAGTATTCAACACCTGATCATCAACGTCCATTCGATCCCAGTCTGACGAAGACGCGTCTAGCACTGCATTTGCATCAGCCTCATCTGTTTTCATGACCTTCTGTCCCAGTCCAAATATTCCCGCCAGACTCGGACGCCGTGTCGGCTGCTTCCGGCGCGACAGAACAACTGCATCAGCAGCTGTGACAGTTTTTTTCAAAGACGCTGGCAACTTTGATGTCTTTCCTCCGATTGATCCAGGCTTACAGCTTGCGGGGGAGGTCTCAGAAGTAGACGAGTCGCAGCTGCTCGAGCCTCTCGACATTGGCTCCCCAGCAGTACCACCCCGGATCCCACCTCCAGTTGCACTTGTTCCTTTCCGCAAGCCTCTCCACAGATCCCGAATACCACGTCCTCCACTTTTCCCTTTCTCTCGAACACTGCCATCGTCCCCGACTTCCTCACGCATACGCTCCACACTCGCCGTCCGAGGGTCCCATCCGAGCCCCGCATCCGTCTCTAGCATTCCTCGCAAGAGTGCTAGCTGACGCGGAGTAAGATCCCTCCCTTCTGCACGACCTGTCGTGGCACGTCGCTGTGCCGGCTTCACAGGGCTCGCAAGTGGTGGGCCTGTTGACGTGCTCCTCGGCCGCGTGTGACGGCTTGATTTGTCCGAACCGAGCGTCACAGCCCGCGGCCGCCTCCCGCGCGTCATCCCCGCAGCGAGTCCCAACCCCAACGAGGCGTCCTCATCAGATCTCTCGGCGGCGTCAGCATAGGCTTCACCATTTTCGTTTCGCCCACCGAGTTCGATAAGAAGTTCGGCGCATTCCCACCATACGCTATACTTGGCGTCAAGGCGGTCGAGAGCAGTTGCGTAGCGACTTGGCGTTTTGGGAGGGGTAGCAGCAAGAGAGAATTTGCGCTTGACGGGTTTTGTTGGGGAGGACTGCGGAGAGGCAGTTGCGAGAGTGTCGCGGCGCTTTTTGGGAGAAAACGAGGGACGGCGAGGAGGAGATGTGAGCTTTGGGGGATTAGTGGTGAGGGAAGTGGAGACAAAATGGGAGACAGATGAAGGAGTAGGAGGTTCGGGATCTGTAAGAGCGGCGCGGAGGTCACGGAGTAGGACGGCATAAACATGTTGAAAGTCCTTGAGTTCTGCTCAAAGGGACAGCAGTATATGGTCAATAAAGTTGTCAACATGCTCAAAAAGAAGAACAAAGAATGAGATAATGATCATTGCGATCAAGAAAAGAAAAAACGCAATGACAAACAGAAGGGGAGACAGTAAAATGAGGATGCCCAACCCTCCGCTGTTGAGAATCAGCGCCAACACCCAACCAAGAAGATGAAGAATCTTCTTCATTATCCATCGCATCGACGCCGAAGTTAACAGTGCCGCCCAATGCGCGAGCCTTCCTCCCCAGCGGCACACGAAATTGGCGGCAGCTACAAGCCAACACGCCAATGTCCGAGCGCAGAGGAACCATATCCGCTCGAAAAATATTGAAAAACGGCACTGAAGACAGGACTTACGCGCAACACAATCCGCAAACTCTCTCACGTCACCCATATCGCGCTTGATGCCCCGCTGGACGCGCGAAATTCTCTCCGGGATCTTCAGCAGAGGCCTCTTAAGGTCACTTAGAGAAGAGCGGCGCGGAGTGAGGGTCAGAACAGAAGTTTCGGTGGGTGACATGGAGAGCGGAAGGTTGTGTGCAGAGGTTGAGAGAAGGGGTAAGCTAGGAGCCAGTGAAAGCGATGGGATGGCTGTGCTCGGACGTGCATGTCGCTTCGGGCGAGAGACATGGAGTAAGGCAGAAGGTATGTCAGCTTTAGCAGTAGATGTAGGGTCAGCAGCGGAGAGTAGTGGTGAATGAGCTTTCAAGGTCGATTTCGCTGATGCAGGAGAGGAGCTGAGATCGGGAGTCAATGAAGAAGCCGGATGAGAGCTAGGTGAAAAAGAAAATTTCCCATATGGACGGGTAGAAGAGTTGGCCCCAGGAACAACACCTTTCAGCTCAGAATTTTTTTTTGGCTGTGAACCTGTAGCGTCGACATGTATCTCCGGACTTTGTTTCTGCACCACTGCCGGCGCCGGCTTCTGTGCCTGCCTCCGAGGCTTCTCTAGACCAGTCTTGTCCTTCGTGAACTCCTTGCTACTTGCCCTGGGTGTCACATCCGCATCACGTGCCTTCCATTTCTTCACAGGGCTAAGTTTCGAGAAGAAAGATGTCGACGTAGACGGTTTGTCAGTGGTGGTGGACGTGGCATTAGACGGAGGAGGGACCTGCGAGTTTGTGAGTTGGGCGTTGGGATGTGAAGCTTGTGATGCGGATGAGGAGGAGCGTCGGTTGGGGTGCTCTGGTGTGGCGCCGGTATAACTGTCGTGGGACAGATCCTCAGCATCGCCATCACCTGACCACTCGGAATCAGAGCCCCAGCTGGCCATTTCCTCGTCTGTGTCAGGTTTCGTCTGAGGTCCTAATTCTGAAGCGAGTCGTACCACGTCTTCATCTTCGTAGGCATCATCCCAGCTTTCTTCCTCAGAGGGACGCGGTGGCGGACCGTTTGCAGGCGCCAACTTTTGCTTCTTTGTTTTGCTGCTCCGAGATGAATGGTTAGATTGAATTTCGAAGTCATCGTCCCAGGTTTCCGCAGCTTCTATGAAATATTTAGCATAGAACCACGCGATAGAGTGTTTCCTTACTTTTTGGCGACGTCATAGGCGTCAAATGTTGTGGCACAGGATGAAAAGCACCTGGAGAAGCTGGAGAGGATTGCTGAGGGTTAGAATCCGTCGTATAGTCGTCCTGCTGTCGTGATGTGGTATATGTAGGTGAGGTATAAGGAAAGGTAGAGGGAAAAGAGTTGTCCGCGATCGGACTTTGCCGACAAGACGTACAAACGATGACAGTGGCCACGTATCGTGCTAGACGTCTCAGGGTACGAATAACTTTTCTTCTGAGCTTCATGGTGATGCAGCTGAACAGTAGATTGTACTCCGATTCCACCCTTATATCTTTATCCTCTCTGTCATGCCTTGTTCCGGAACGCTTTATGCGTGGATGCTTTGTTAGGTCCACTCTACATCGCTTTTTTAACCTTGCTGCAGGGACACCTGTCTGTAGGGACCGTGGTACCTTTCCACAATCGCTTAATTATAGGCGAGACAATAATAGGTGGTTGATTGCAGAAACGTAGAGGAAGCTGCAGTACTGTAACCCACTTCGTTTGGTAGACTGAACTAAGACGCTAGTGTGCCATGGAGTAGTTCACAAATCCGAATATAACTGAAGAAAAACAGCAACCGGCGAAGACACTTCTTGCCAGTTGCTCAAAGCATAAATGTGAAACAAGAAAACAGGTATACTCTGAGACAAAGATAAACATCCAATTACGTAACGATGGTGAAAGAATACTTGACCCTGAACTGAATTCCGAATTCTATTTACGTGCCGTATGTATTACTGTTTCGAGCCCAGAGACGAAGGACACCACTGTTACTGCTGACGGGAACACCGCATCGCAGCTCTTCCGAGGACCTTCCCTCTCACATTCGTGTCCTTCTCGCACAGCTCGCTCCCGCTACCGTGAGCTCAATCGTATAACGAGTGGCTTTTCCAGTCATTCCGCCCTCTACCCTGGTGGCGATGACTCGACTTGCACAAATATATTGCAGCACGCAAGGAGCTCGTTCTAAAGCAGGTCATTTTAACCAAGGCACATTCACTCTGGGTGCCAACAACATCACAAAATTTTACAGTCCAAAAGTTTGACAAGTTTGTTCCTTTCTCAAACATCCTGGTGAGCAGCTATTTCGCCTATCTTTCTGCCAAAACTTTTCTCTGGTCGCGTTGATGACGACACAATACTTTGTCTCAGCGGCCTTGTCCCAATCTCTTTGTAAGTAATGAAAAAATCTCTCGGCAGCCCTGACACATTCATTCCCTTCACTGACACCGTTCACACTCTCCTTGAATCAGACTACGGAGAGGATTATTTTGGCAAGGCAGATACCGCTGTTGAAAAGTTGAAATACTTTCCGTACCTCAATGAACCTTTTGATCTATTGCACGAGCTTGTAGCCCCATTCATGATCGCAGATCTTCGGAAGAATTCTGGTCTGTCATGATGGGAGAAATGACCCCTCTCCGGGATAAATCCCTCTGGAAGATCCCTGCAACTATCAAAGTAACTCAGATCAAATTATCAAAAATGTAATACATAACAAGTCATATCAATGGAAACATAAAAGGGAACTTCAGTGCATCTCAACACTCACAGCTAAGATAGATTCAGTATACTGGACATTTTGTAATCAAGAACTTTATTATACCAGTTTTATTTCTATTTTTTGTCTTCTTATTTAGATTAGATTGATTCTCTAGTAGTGTAGTGGACACTTTGGTCATGTAGGCACTAGATGTAAAAAGAGCAACCGGGAGGTGTATTTATGTCTACCAAGTAAGTATTACTTTTAGCATTAAACGTGTTTGAGAACATTGCTCCCGCAGCAAACAATATATGACGGAAACATGTCGAATGAAGGGTGACTGTACGTGACATTCCTTGCTAGACATTTTACATCCCTCCTGAACTTTGATGGTATTTTAGCATTATTCGTTGTGTGCCTTCATTTATATGCCAAACAAGATTCCAACGAGGTTGGCTATTTAATGTGCTGCACGACAGTGACCAATTTTGTGAACTCTGCACAAGTCATGTTTTCTAAGGCCGCATCAGGGTGACTGGACATCACACGGTCTCCAGGGAAGGCTGCTGCAAAAGGCGTCGGCTGTTGGAGCCAGTTGAAGTCCATTGGCTTGGCCGTGAAATACATTTTGAAGAATGTGACATCGAAATCGCCTCTGGGTCCAACTATAATTGGATCACCACCATTGCCGTATCCGATGCGAAGGGATTTCCCGGAGGACAAAGGTGTACTGGAACACCCCTCGAATTGTCCCGTAATGAAGATAGGGATAAAGGAAGCTGAAAGATAACACGTTAATGACGCAGCAAAAGTAGCGTAGAAAACCGTCACACATACTAATAGCAAGGTCGGCTAGTTCAAACGCCATTATATCAATGCGGAGGTGTTTTGCTGTGTTGTTTGTAATTTTCATCCCATACTTACTCCTGTAACCGTGCTCGACAGGAAGGTGGACGATGTCATTCCCACCTTGCAACAGTGTATCCTTCCGTTGCCAGATGGTATCTTTTTTTTTTTTTCCCAGTGAAAAGAATTCGACTTCGATGTTTTTAGCCAAAGGGGAGTCGCACGAGACTCCGAGGTAGTGATTCCAACGAGACGCATGGAGAAGCACACGATGGATACTCTCCGCGTCCGCCGGCACAGTTCTGGGAAGTTGCATGAAACACTGGTCTGTGACGGGCTTGAAATTGGCGATGAAAATAGCCTTCTTTTTCTTGTTCTCGATGTCGACAATAAAATCAGCGGTCGCCCAGTCATGCCAGAGTTCAACTTTGCGATGGAAGTGGGGGAGACCGGACACCTCGTCTTGATATACCTTGGCCAGGGATGCGGAGGTGAAGTGCACCTTCAATGGATTTCCACTGCGTACGTAGCGCACGACTTCGGGCTCGGACAAATTTATATTGGCCCCATTGCTAGCTGGGAATGTGTGAAGGGGGCACACACTTCGTGCAGTAACTGTACAGAGACGGTGGCTTTTCTCTAAAAGTGAACGAGCGTCGTCACCTTGAAGTCCAGCCTTGATGCGATAGTCCTTGGTTTCAGAGTCCCAGGAGAAGGGTAACATTGGTCTAAGATATAAATTTATGGGAAAGGAGACAGGGTGGGTGTGAAAAAAGGTGATTCGAGCGGAATATATGTGAGATAGGGGAAAAACTAGTCATAGAAGTACTACGAGAACAATAAGAGAAATTTGTGGAGGGGCCACACGCAATGTGGGATAGTCATGCATGTGATAGACCTGGATGGGCATTGTGTGAAGTACTACAAGAACAATAAGAGAAGTTTGTGGAGGGGCCACATGCAAAGTGGGATAGTCACGTGACCCATGTCATAGACCTGGACGGGCATTGTGTGCCGCGCACCAAAGAAACCATGTAAATATGCTTATACAGAAAAGAGAATTGGCTTATTGGAGAGCAACATGTTAGTTTATGTATGTTGGTTTATGTATTGGTTTGTGTAGTGTGTTGGTTTGTGTAGTGTGTTGGTTTGTGTAGTGTGTTGGTTTGTGTAGTGTGTTGGTTTGTGTAGTGTGTTGGTTTGTGTAGTGTGTTGGTTTGTGTAGTGTGTTTGCAGGTGAACCCCTCAGTGTTTTGTATCACTGAGGTGGTGAGTCAAATTTGTGAGAGAAAATGAGATAGAGAATTTGTATAGCTGTTTTATTTTTATTCCTCTTTGTTTCTGTTTTACATTTCTTTTATTTCTTTTGGTGATTCTTGTTATTTCATATTTGTGAATGAGCTGATGTAATCACAGCTCATGATGAAAGAAAAAGAAAAACACAAGAATAAAATTGATAAACCAATACACACAGGATTCAACAAACAAAGAAAACCCCAACCAGACTCACAG
>QMFG01017221.1:0-23865 GCA_003314545.1 Ramaria sp. MG151
ACCATTAAATAAATAGAAACTGCAACCACCTGGGAAGGAGTTAAACTTGCAGGGGATTTAAATAATGGCATTTGCTTTTCACAAGCTCCTTAACCTACACAACACTGTAGACATTAGAAAAATCCATTTCTGAAAAGTGGTTCAAACTTTCTATATTCTGAACTGTAGAAACTTGATGTTTCTCCAGAGTTTGCTCAGAGTTTTCCAGGGATCACCTGAGAACCTAAGAAATACTCTGGAAAAACTTGAGATTTGTTCTGAGTTTTCCTAATCAATAATACCATGATACAATTCAATCACTTTCCCAGATTTCTTCAGATTTTTCCTGATAAGAAACTTGTGTCCCCAGGGACATGTACTGTTGGGGATGCAACTGTATCAATCACAAAGTGAACAAATCAAATTGTTCACAGGTTCACAGGATCTTCACATAAGTGATGGTAGACAAGATTTGCATGCGGAGAACATCCTGAGGGTTGCTCATACAGATGCTTTTAACTAGGGCATTCCAATTAGTCCGGTGCATAGAACGGTACGTGTTTCCTAGCGCTCGCTAGAAAAAAAGATAAGTGCCTCGCGCTGGTCACGTGACCGCGACGTTATGGTATCGCGACTAGACGCGTCCTGAGATCCTACTACGATGGTGGATGCTGCTCCCACTCGTTCTCCCGAGCTTGAACGCGCCTTATCCCTCCAGAAAGAGCTTGAATCTGCTGAACTTACTATAACCGATCTCAAGAACCAGTTTCGGTCCAAAGACTTCTCAGGTCTTGGGGACTCCGCCTTGTCAAACAACCCTACTAACCCGCAAATCGTTGCTCCTGATGTTCTGGCCCAACAAGTGACTCATGATTCCCATTATTTTATTGTGTCTCTGACTGACCGGTGACTTTGATAGTCGTTTCTTAGGAAGCTAAAGTTCCATTATATCGAGCAGCATGCAAAGGACAAATATGTCAAGTTCATCGTCAGCCCGGACGAGCCTGGAATAGACGCAGAAAACAATGAGCAACTCAGTGTGTCAATTTAGCTTTCAAATGTTGTATCACCACATAGACACCGTGATTATTATTAGAGGAGACCAATGAGGAACGGAAACGGCTCTTGAAAGAGGACAAGGTTCGCCTTGCAGATACATACGAAAAAATAAAACAGAAGGCTCTTCTCGTCGACCGTGGTCAGTAAGCTACGCCGATTTATAGCGAAAACCTCCTTAGCAGAAGACATTAACAGCTCATGATCGTGCCCAGTCCATGTCGAAGGAAGCCGCCATCCTAACACAACAGATCCTAGATGCTCGTCTTGCTCTTACACGTCTCCACGCTGCACATCCCCCGCCGCGCCTAACTCTTACCGCAGCGAAAGAGATCGCCGATGAACAAGAAGAGCAGATGGTTACAATGGATGCAACACTTCTCGAACTTAATGAGCGTGCTGCAGAAGTTAAGAATCGCGTTAAAGCGAGTGTAAAAGACCTGGAGAGGCTGAAGGTAGAGCGTGCTGCGAAGGAAGAAGAACTAAAGCGGACACAGCGGCTAGAAGAGGACAATCGCTGGCCCGCACTGAATGATTGGTGTGTCATCTTGCTATACTTTAGCGCGAGCGTCTCACTTTCGCTGTTCGTCTAAGGTATTCGGCTGCAGTGTCCTTGCACAAATCGCTTATGTCCCTTAACAAGTTTGAGACACCTTCCGACAACGAACTTCGACTCACGTATTCTCTTCCCAATGCCCGTAAGGCAACTATCGCGCTCCTGTTCATGCCCAACACCCGACAGATTGCAGAGGCGCATCTCATTAATTCGGACATTGACGTTGATATTCAAGAACTTGTCGGTGTACATTCTGCATGTAATGACATTCCAGGCCTTGTAAGGGCTATCTTAGCTAGACTGCGAGCCGAGATCTAGTAGTATATTTATCTTGTAATAGGGTGGTTAGATACTTTTGTTGTTGCAATACGTTCTATACATGACGATACTATTTTTTGCTCAAGGCCACCCAAGTTGATGGACTTCATCTAGAACGTCCACAACTCACCAACTACATCTATTCCTACGCCAGGCACATCGCCGGTATCTTCGTCCCGTCTCGAGGGAAAAATACTCTTTCTTAGTTCGAAAGCTAGAGGAGGATCTTTTTTTATTTTGCGATTAGCTTCTGTTTCAAAAAGCTGTGAAGCAAGCGTTCGTGTCAATGAGTGAGATGGATATAGCAGGAATAGACACGCACAGTGCCATATGTGTGATCTAGGAAGTCCTCAAGGGCATAACCAGGTTTTGTGAATGCCTCGGAAAATATCCGAGCAAGAGTAGCCACAGGGGCATGATAATGGTTTCGATGAGACAATAACTCCCAGAGGGACGATGCTAGAGCGTTCGTAAGATACGGAGATGGTTCCTTCGCGTCGAATGGATCTAGATACCGCATTATAAGTTTAAACAAAGCTATGTGGTATGTAGCATCGATACTCACCTGATTTAATGTTACTTGCATCGCAATGAATCATAACCATGCATGCAGGATGCTTCTTGAGTATATTGTACGTGAACGGGATGATCATGATGATAGCCGCGGGAGGGGCGGAGAGAGAGAGGCGGGAAAGGCGTTTGATAAACGACGCTAACAGCGTCGCTGGAAGGTGACTAGAATGGTGTGAGTCTTCATCGAATTATGAACGAGCAGAATGCTACACAGTACCTGGAAGAGAGAAACAGTTCTGTGAGCCGAAAAAATCGGGCGCGATGTTTAAGGTGAAGCAAATCGCGTGAGAGGAAGGCATACAACCGAGTATAAAAATCTGGGTAATCCCTAAAGCACGACTGTGAGCAGCAGGGTAGAGACGTCCAGGTGATNNGATTCACAAATTATACTCTTGCATTAGCGTAAAAAGCCCGTTCAGGGCAAGTAAGCCGACCGAACCACCTTGGTCACGAGTTAATACGGTATCAGAATGGTGACCGGGGCTTGAAAGGATATTCTTACCACAATCCACACATCCTCCGATCCAGTCCATTAATCTTAGTGGCTTGTTCAAATGCGGCATTACCCCGCGATGTAAAAATTTAAGCGCCCTTGTCGACAGTGGGAGGGAATTGGAGAGGTGTGGCAGAAGTGCCATCCAACATACGGTAAACTGCGCACGATGAGAGGCGAGAGAATGTAAACTTTGATGAGTAGAGAGGCGATAAACCCGCTGGCTTTGACCTTTTCGAGAAGGAAGGATCTGGAGAGTAGATGGTTCGGGGGTGTCAAAGAAAGCACGCCAATCGTCTTCAGCTTCAACGCCCTCTGTATCTTCTTGGGGAGGAAGGGGTGATGCTGGTGGAGCGGCCGCGAAAGACGGAATCCAAAACTCGTTTATTTCAGATGCGTCAGTTGGCATGGTAGTGAGCCGCTCAAGAATGGATAACAGATTTTGAGCGAGATGAGTATTAGTGAGCGGCTGTGATGGGGACAGAATGTTTCTGCCAAGATACAGTCAATATTCAACCTGCCATGGCCATTCAAAACGTTCTCAGAAACATACGAAGACTCCCTAAGGAAAAACCACCGTATATCGTTATGAACACTTAACCAAATGGCCACGAAGTGGTCCCGGACGTCAGGATCAAGCTTCCCATCAGTCACGTCCACAAGTAAAATCCCGCTGAGAATTTTACGAAACAGTGAAACGTGGATTTGCGGCTGTGAGAAAGACTTGGAGAATGATTCCGAGAGATGCTTTAAGATCGAGAAGAGAATCTCAAGCGCCGACGTCTGAGGCATGAGATACAGCGAGTAAACTATTAGAGGACTCGAAGTAGTTGGGCTTCACTACGCACCCTGATAGCTTTTTGATCATTCCTCAAGCACTCGCATAGCACAGTCGTATATTCTGCAAGTCTGTCATTCAGCCATGAACGAACCACCTTGGCCTCTCCTCCTTCCCCGCTAGTGCTGCAAAGACGATTAGAGTTGATGATAAGGACAAAGATACGGTAGAGAGCATAGATCGCTTTGTGTAGATCTCGGGAGTCGGTGAGCGTGACGGCGAGATTCGTTAAGTCGGCTAAAAGATTGAGAGAGGCGGAGTCGGACAGAGAGGAGACGAGTGTTTCCTCTAGATGTTCAATCCGAGCCACATGCGATGTTTTTCGCCTCTTGGTTGGAGGAAGGGAGGAAGGAACAAGCATAAATATGCGTTACCTTGAGATTTACAACGCGGCGGAGGTCGAAATACTTGCGTCGTCAGAGCTGAATTTTGGGCCACCTCAAATTTTGTGAGCGCTAGCATACATTAGGACCCCTCATTCAACCTCTCACAAATGCTCTAATGTAATCATATCTAATGTCAGAAACTACCGCACATATTCAAATCTCTCCTCGCAAGGCTTAAAGGTTTTCCAGTACATATGGAGCGTCCCGTTATGAAAGCGAGCTGACTGTCATACGAGAATGACCTCGACTTGCTTGTGAAACTTCCGGATAACTGTCCTCAAACCATTGAAGCATGTAGAGATCATGCCATTTCCTCATTGACTAAGTCAAAACACAACTCTTTCTCAAGCTAAGGCTTAGAAGTAGCATTATCAAGCCATTGCGCGACAAGCGACCCTCCCTGTGAAGCTAAAATCTATTGCCCAGCTTACAAGAGAACGCTTACAACAAGACAACCGAATAAACCTGGGTATCATACTTGGTGGGATGACATCACGGCGCACGTTAGGCAGACATAAACATTCAAGATATTTCACCCGAAGGGCGCTTGGTTTAGGGGTATAACGTTCGCTTAGCAATTACTTGAATGTATAAGCTGCGAACGGTCCTGGGTTCGATTCCCAGAGCGTCCATATTTTTCTTTTATTAACTTAATCTACAAACTCTACCTCGCTTTATTCAGTTTAATTTGTTCCCTCTCAGGTGTAACTCGAATTCAATCGAATCACAATTACGGAAATGCGAGACGTGAATACTTATCCACGACAACAATATAGGCAGGCTCAGCAATTTAACGAAGAAAAGAACAGAATTCCACATGTGAATTCCCTTCACATATTGTTATCATGCATTTCCATACACTCCATCAAACCCGCAACAGCATCTGGGGTATGGGAGACATCTTGTCAGTTTCGTCTTCCCTGACTGCCCTTCAACAAATCACTTTCATGGCTCGTTACTAATCGCCTGATTCAGCCCTTTCTGGTCCATCTTATTCCACGGAGATTTTAAATGGCGACCAGGTGACGGTCGCTGTCTCAGGTGTCGCGACCGAGAATGAAGAACGAGATTGGGATCAAAGAATGAGGAATTGAGGGGTGAGAGCCGAGGAGAATGTGTGTTGTAAGTATCTAGAGGTCAAATATAACTGGAATCTTGAAACACGGCTTAACGTCACTGTCCTGCAGAAGGGAGCAGGTTGGTGGGAGTAATTGCCATATGGAAACATTTTTATTAGGTGTCGAGTATTTTGTTTGTAAAGATAGATGGTACGAGTGGGTTTGGCTAGGAGTATTCTCTGCCTCAAATATACAGAGTTGCTGGGACACCACAGCGAGCGCAAGAACAAGACGACACGCGATCCAGTTCACATGAGCCACGGCGGTCAGGCAAGGAACCATACGTGCTTGCAATCGCCTTGCCTTCAACACAAGAACTAAAGAGAGGACGGAATCTAGTGATTGAGCTCCCGTGCGCCAGTGCATCAGCGCTAAAACTCTAAAGAGCTGAGGCGTGGTGTAAGAGAACCTCCGTTATAGATTTCACTTCTATTTTCGTTTCTTTAGGCTCGGCGCTTTGGCGCTTTGATAGCTTTACGCGTTGTGTGGCTTTTCCCCAACACTTGTTCTTGTCTTGTATATAGCTGGGACTGCTCCCAAGGACAATATTATTGTCCCTCTCTCACTCCCTCTTATCACTCTATTAAAATCTTTCAGAAACAAGAAATCACAAGTGGATGAAAACATTAAGTTAGCTGGTAGAAGTTTAGAGAAATACAAAGAAATAGAAGACTTAATTCAACTGCTCCCTCGTTTCATCGATAGGGCCACATCCTATCCCGTCTTACAGTGGTTAGGATGGAAAAATACACGGTGGTAGCGGTGTTTGGTAACTGAGAGCGAGAGCGACAGAGCCGCGAGGAGATTTGATTTTCGGTTTTTTGCAATTGAGATACAATAGAAACGTCGGATATTCCAATGCTGGATCTCACCATAACAGGAGACAAATAACCTAAAGGAGATGCTTTTTGTGGCCTTTCCCTTCGAACCTGCCATTATCTAACACATGCCTGGATGACTTAAAGTCTTTCTATTAACTCGATGCGACGCCGGGAACCATTTTGCCCATCCTCAGGTGTTGTGTTCGCGTTCGCGCCCCCACTGAAATAGACAAACTGACATTGCTTCCTAGCGCATGGCTTCATCCATGGACGACAGGGATGAGGCTGAGCACGCGAATGAGGGCTCAAAAGTGGAGAGTATCTGGTATGAGCGATGAAGCGAGGCTACGGGTGGAGTGATGTTGGTCAGGAGCCGAGTTGAAGTGCAGAGCTGTCTTCGTAGATCAAACGTGAGACTCTGTCGCAGCGCCAGGGTTAGAAATTTCGTCATCCCTGTGACCTCCGCATACACCTCCCTTACTCGTTGTAGGGGTGAGAGAGAATCGACATTCGGCAGGACATGGCCGAGAAAACACTTTGCGACGAGACGGGACACTTCGTAGTTTTTTGGTAGCGGTTTTTGCATTTGCACTTAGTTTCGTATGACCCTTTTTGAGCTGTGTGACGCCATCCCAGATTTCCCGTCCTCAGCACTTCATCCATCGAGTTCTACTCCAAGAAAGCAGTTTTTCTTACATCATGTTTCTGTAGACTTGAGAAATAAATATAGGAGGCGCGCTTCATGACTACGGTCAGTTGCATTGGACGGTGTGCACGTAACTTAGCTGAATCACGCTCATTTCGATAATATCACACCACGATGTCTCCATTTCACAGCACAGGAGAATGAAATCAGTGAAGTTTTATCTGCCGTTCTTGGCGTACCAAGGTAAGCATGAGAGAATGTGCCACGATCGCGCCATAGTAGACCCATCCGGACCAGGGTAGTAAGTCAGGTGATGTGCGACAGTGGATATAGGGTCACCTGAAAGGAGCCGTGGCGCATTAACAGAGTAACTGATGTTCACTGCAGTCCCCCGGACCACTAAACCATGGTTATGTATACGGTGACAAGCACCACAATATATTTATGTGAAGCAAATCCTGTTACTCTGACTTCGGGCGTGGAGAGCCAGAGTGAGGTGGGGCTGATTGTTGGTGACTGTGAAGGTCAAGGGTATGGACCCTTGCGTACTCGCCGCAAGTGATCGGTATTTGCCGCGCTCGCTTGACTCTTTTCTACTATAAGAACCTTCAGCCCGAGCCACAAGTGCTCAGTTGGGCACCACGGAGACACAATGCGGTACTACGAGCAGCGGTACCCCGAAGTCGACGACCTGGTCATGGTCCAGGTGCGTCAGATCGCGGAGATGGGCGCGTATGTTAAGCTGGTGAGATCCAGTTCACTTCTGCTACTTGCATGACTCAGTACCTGTCCAGCTGGAGTATGACAATATTGAGGGGATGATTTTACTCTCGGAGCTGTCTCGTCGACGTATCAGGAGTATCCAAAAATTAATTCGAGTTGGAAGGAACGAAGTCGTCGTTGTGCTGAGGGTGGACAAGGAGAAAGGTACACGAGGTTGATTTGTTAATCATCTTCATATCAATGCAAGCACTACAGGATACATCGATCTCTCAAAACGTCGGGTATCTCATGAAGATATCACAAAATGCGAGGAGCGCTATACAAAGTCGAAAACAGTCGCTTCTATCATGCGACATGTCGCCTCGCGCAGTGCTGGCGTCATCACTGCTCCAGTAACAGAAAAAGGAGAGGATGGCGATGGTGACGCACCGATTGCTGGCGAGACAGAGGAAGGGCGACTGGAGAGTCTATATGAGCAAATTGCATGGCCAGTAGGAAAAAAATATGGACATCCCTATGATGCGTTCAAATTAGCGCTCACGTACGTAAACTCGTTTCGTCACAATACTTTACTGATTTCGCGTACTTGCAGTGAACCGGAGCAGGTTTTTGGAGGTCTGCCTCCAATTCCCCCAGCGACGCTTGCGTTCCTACAGGCAACCATCGCTCGACGGCTAACACCTCAGCCGATCAAGCTGCGTGCGGACATCGAGCTCACATGCTACCAACCTGCAGGAATTGACGCCATCAAGAAGGCACTCCGCGCCGGCGAAAAAGTGAGCATATGTTCCGATGCTCTGTAATTTATTGAACGCTGATATCTGCTTAGGTGAGCACGGAGACGGTACCGATACGTGCGAAGCTGGTTGCACCCCCACTTTACGTTCTTGGTACTAATGCTACGGACAAGGTAGGGCATAATTTCACAACTTCATAAAACTCCGTTCTGACGTCCAGCCTCCAGTATGCGGCAGTGGAGCGTCTAGAACGTGCGATCGAAGTTATACAAAGTACCATCGAGGACGAAGGAGGAGAGCTTATTGTCAAAATGAAGGTGCGTCCCGTCACATTCATGGTTGCAAGATTACGCATCACTCTTACGCATCACTTTCTCATCAGCCAAAGGCTGTCTCAGACACGGAAGAGCAGGATCTGGCACAACTAATGGCAAAAGCTGGGCAAGAAAATGCCGAAGTCTCCGGCGACGAGGACGAGGAGGAAGATGTGCTATAATCTGCACATTTGTATGTATCATCCAGGGAACTACGATCTGCTGTTGTTACTAAACAGTGGTGCGATAGGGCCACTTGATTATCGTCTATAACCTGAGGGTTAGCCCTTCCTCTGGATTGTTTTTTGTACTCTCGCATGCGATGTCTTGTTTAATGCCACTGTTGACTTTAGCGGCAAATTCTCCAGTGTTTCTTAGTGGCGATTTGCAGTGTGACATCACTCTAAGAGTCTGACATGAGTACAGTCTTTTTAAAGTTTGTTCTACATAGCACCAATAATATCCATGTTTTGATGTTCAGAGACGGCTTGTTGAGAGGTGACGTCGGAAGTCAATCAAGACAGACGCTCAAGCACACACCACCAAGGCAATGATCTGGGCTACTCTGGGCTGCTCTTTTCAAGAATCTTCCTACTTTATATGTTTTCACTTATTCGAACATTCTGACATGACCATTACGGTAACGTTACAATCCTGAGATGCCCGAGGTCTGATGGTTCTATCACGACTTCAAGCACAAAGTTAGACGTGCTCACTCTGAAATTCATCTTAGACTATCTCCGTCCGTCCCTTCGACGTTGAAATGTGGTGCTTTTGTAGATCTAGATGCAATGGTCACCACATGCCGATTGCGCCATCTGCAGGTGTATGGCGACAAACTTGAAGTATAAGTTGTAGAACCCTTGAGAAGCCTGCGCTTCGGATCACCCCATCTTCGTCCCATATATATCATGTCTTCACATGAGAAAGTCGACTGCTACGATGACAAGAAAGGTTCATTCGACGGAGACTCTCCCCAATTTTTGCCGGTAGAGGAACAGCAAAGAATATCTCAGAGCGACTGGGAGAAGGTTAGGAGACGGATAGGTACACAACATGCCATTGTTATATCATTATCGTACAGCTGAAATCTATATTTTCAGATCTACGCATCATGCCTTGGCTGTGTTTGACCTATCTTGTTATGCGTATCGATGTCAACAACGTAGCAAACGCAGCGATTATGAACACAGAAAAGGGACATAGTATCAAGAAGGACCTGCATTTGAGCCCTCAGCAGTGGACATGGGTCGTGGTTGGTATCGCCAGCTTTTGACCAGATGAATGCAATGCTTACCGCCCAGGTAAATTCTAGGCGTCATTCTTCTATCCATATGCTGCTTTCGAACCCATTTCAACACTTTTTATGCATAAATTCACGCCAAGCAGATGGATCGGGCGCATCATGATATCTTGGGGTGAGTTTTACTGCTCTAGTTCTTGGCAATTGTCCTGGACTGCGACCTGCAGGTATTGTCTCGTGCTCAATAGCCGCTGCTCAGAACTATGGCGGCATAGTAACTACTCGTGTCCGTGAGTCGGCTTAAGCTCGGTGCCTATGTGCCTCGCTCAACACCGGAATTTCTTAGTTCTAGGAGCCATGGAGTCTGGTTACTGTTCGTCCAGCCTTCTTAATAGAATGCTTGAAAACTCTCACAATAGCGAACAATATAGACCCGTGTGTCATATACTACCTCGCATTCTTCTTCCGCCCCGAGGAGCTCGCTCAGCGGATAGCACTATTTTATTCCTTTGGTCAAATATCGGGCTTTGTCGGTGGCTTCCTAGGATTTGCTGTCTCATTCACGGACGGAAGGATTCACGCATGGCGTTGGCTCTTCCTCATAGGTATGCGTTGGGCACTTATTACGCTTATTAACTATATGTTCCTTACTCTACCATACCTGTAGAGGGCCTTCCTGCCATTATGATGGGTATTGGGACGATTTTCATTCTCCCTGATTTCCCGGAGACCGCCAAATTCCTCAACGACGCAGAAAAGGCACTCGTCGCTTCTCGGTTGTCGAAGCACGCACCAAAAAGGAATGCACGCACCTGGAACCCTAAGCAAGTCCGTGAATTATTTTTAAGTCCTACATTCTATAGCTTCAAGTAATCATATTCTTTACTTTAACATTCTTATCGCAACTGATTCATGGGAATTTCCGCAGTTTAGCATGGCTTTTTCATGCTGTCGGCGGCTTCGGGCTCGCGCTTGTACTTCCTACTGTAATATTTGATTTAGGTGACTACTGCTTCACGTCCCTTTACATCCTTTGACAGTATATTAGGTTTTCAGAGTTCTGCGATGAGCAATGTCCTGGCAATGCCACCGTCTTTGCTCACGTTTGTTCTCTTGAATAGTTTGGGGTGGTTCGTTCACACTGGCCGGGGTAACCCATTCTTAGTCGCATCACTTTGTATAGTAACATATTTTGCTTTTATCTGTCTGGTATGGCTGATATATTCCACAGTGGAAGTGACGAACATCATCTGTTGCATTGTCCTTCTGACCGTGAAGGTGTGATCCTCATTGGTTTCCGACTATGTCCTATTCTAAAAGCGCCATTGGAAACAGGTCAACGTGGTGAAGTACCTAGCATTGATGATCGCTAGTGGAACAGCCGGCTCTGTCTACCCTATCCTCTGGCCTGCACGAGTCAAAGCAGCAAGAGGTACTACTAGGTTTACCATCCTAACCTTCCGACTGTCTGGTGCATCATAATAACTTTCACCAATGTTTAGCGCTGGGTTGGCCATCGGTTTCACAAATGCCTGCGCACAGTTTCAAGGCATTCTAGGCCCACAGTTGTTTCTCCGTAAGTTATTATTTTTGACCAGTTTCTGAACACAAACCGAGCCATTCTTATTTGTAGCATCTTTTGGCCCAAGCTACCACATATCTTTTATAGTGTGCTGCGGTCTACTTTTCGGTGCCATCATGAGCATCGCGGCATCCTGGTGGCTGATGCGTGGAGAATTTGATCTTACCCCTGGGAACGAGGGAAAATTGAATTCAAGGGTGGACTCGAAGGAGTCGGTCTGAGCGACAAGCTAGATATAAAGATCGTCATATACGGCCTATCTGGATGTAAAATAAGGTTCATGCACAAAGGAAATCCGGCTTCTTCAAACCCACGTATTTCAACTCACTTGGCCATGGCTCTTTGAAGGTCCACTGAAGGTGGAGAAACAAACTTCCAACTTTGATGAGCGGCTTGCAAAACGCTACTGTGGTCTGAACAGATTCGCATCTCTCCGCAACTATTGCGTCAGGTAGAAAAACCAGATAGAGCGAGGATAACACTGATGTCGATACAGTTGATTTTGTGTTAAGAAGTGTACAGATGAACCATGTAACATACAATGAATGGAACTGATTGTACCTGGCCCATTTTCGTTCCTGAATCTAAAAATATGGTACGAGATGGTTCGTAATCAGGCCGTCAATTTGCTACTTTGGTACCGAATCATACGGAATATCTACTTAATGTTGATATCAAGACGCAATGATGTATGAACCGACTGACCACTACGAATATGGCTGAGCTTGATCATGTTTGACGACATATCTAGTTTGTGTATAGATCTTTCAATTCCAAGCTCTTTTCTAGGTACATTATGAACAGAAAACACAATCGTGTATAACTTTCCAAGACCAAAAAACTCGGCAGAATGTATCGAGACATCTGTCCGTGTGATAGTGATACAAGATCAGATATAAATGGCAATGGATGCAGAGCAGGAGCATGCAAAGGAAAGCAGAAGAGACAGATTTGATCGATTGCGGTGGTCCAAATGTGGTGGTCCAAATGTAGAGTGTAGGTGAGAATAAGGCCACCATTCCCGTGGTTAATATGCGGTTAATGTGTTGGTAATCTACTTTGCGAGGACGTACGTTCGTGTGCGGTGTGTGCTTCATTGGCCAGCTTGCAGTGGTGAAAAATAATCAGACTTTGGTAGAGACATGTGGGATAATATCTGAGGGTTGTCTGGAGAGGGGACCGTGACGGAAAATATGCGAATGAGTCAACGAGTACGTGCGCGACGTTCATGGGTATGAAGGAGTATGGATGAACATGGGTGAAAAGGAAGTTGAAAATCCCAAAGATCGTGTTTGTGTATCAGTCAAGCAGGGCATGTGGGACAGCCATATTGCTTGCAGTCATGTCAGAGGCAAATTCATACTTCCATCCCTTGTGCGCTTCTGCGAGATCCTCGCCATATCTAGATGAGAAAGCTGTGGGGGATGATCCAACGATGACATCACAGGCGACGTTCCACAGACAACTCCCCCAGGAGTCTCATGCCCCCCACAACGAGCAGCAGCCTGAGCGGCACCCTCGACCGCAACTGCTCCACTCCCCGTACGTCTCCTGGTGGGCCGAATGGTCCCCCTCGCAAGGGCCTGTCCCCGCCGCACGTGCTCCAGTTTTCCCACCTCCTCTCGCATGCGCTCGTTCTCAAAGCGAAGTCGCGTCAGCTCATATTGCCAGCTCGTCTCGGAAGGGGAGGAGGAAGATGCAGATGCAGACGCGACAAACGTTTCGAGCTCTGCGAGAATATTCGTGTTAGCAAGGCGCGACGCAGGTGCGTGCATGCGTGTGCGTGTGCGGGGGAAAGCCGCTGTGGGGGAGCGCATCGTGTTGAGAAAGCCTCTGGAGAATAAGATCTGATCCGGAGACGGTGAGGAAGTTTGCATGAGTGAGTGCAAAGTGTACGATGTGTCCTCAGATAAATTCATTGGATGAGACGGCGGCGAGAGCGATCGTTTACCACCGCTCGCATCTGAGTTATCCAAAAATATCATCTGGAATACTACACTCGGTGGCAGAGGCGGGGTGGGCTTCATCACCTCCACGCCTCCTTCTTGCGCCCGCCCCTTCAAATAGAAACGTATTTCCACTTGGACACTGGGGTCCGCGTCGGTAACGCCCAATGCCTCTGTCATGTTTCCTTGACCAGGCACACGCGGGCAAACACGCATCCGGCACCGCACGCGTCTCACTTCGTCTCGATCGACGTACTCAGCGCCAGCCAGGACCTCACCGAGACGACCCCTCTCCTCAGGAACCACGAGACTCGCAAGGCTCCGACCCACGAGATTCTGTGGGTCTCCCGGCCCCAAACCGTGGGACGAAGGCGTCGTGAATCCGAGCCTATGTGCTCCTGTTGGGCCTGCGGAGAGCACGAGTCCAGCGGGAGAAACAAGACCCCAGCATTCCACCTCGCTCTGTTCTTCACCTGATCCGCCCGCTTCGTCTGTATCTCCCCACTCATGCCCAAACGACTGCGCACTCTCCAGTGCGCCCCATGTCAGCTTTGGCACACCCACACGCCGCCCGACGAGCACAATCGCCTTCCTGCCCTTACCTTGCTCGACATGAAGTCGTCCGCGCGCCTCCAACCAGACATAAACGCCCAGTGACTTATGCATCGCACGAAAGAGGAGGTTCACAGGCTTGGGCGGGAGGGAGGGGTGAGCCGGAGGTAGCATGAAGAGCGGCGTGTGGGCGTGGACTGGCATTGCAGTGTGTGAGTGATGCGAAGAGGTGGGTGTGCCTTGCGAAGGAGGGCTTGAGGACGCGTCTTTAAGCTCCCGCATAAGTGGGACGACGTCTGCTGGATGACACAAATCGGCGATGGACTTTCCTACCAGATCGGAAGGACTGTAACCCAACACACGGGTAATGGCCGGCGCGACGTAGAGTAGAGAGCCTTTGAGTGAGACCACATGAATAAAATCTAATAATGGGTGAACGCGTAGTCCTTTGGAAACAAGCCCACACATACCGTCTGTGTTTTCAAGCAGCATAGCGTGCAGCTCAGCCCTGTCACTGTCTCTGGCACCCTTGGCACCCACCTCAGGAACCTCCCCTGGCTTTGCGCTCGAGTACGCTTTGGCTTTGCGTAGAAATTCTATCATCTCCATACTGACACCCTTTCCTCGGCGCTCCCTCCCCATCCCCACACCCGGCATGCCGGGTAGTATACTGTATCCAGGACCAGCAAACCCGCCCAAGCCCACGCCAGCTGAAGAATAATTTACTATGTAACTCCCATCCCGCAGCTTTTGCAATATCGCATTCGGCTGCTCCGCGAGGTCGACTTGAAACCCAACGCAATGGGTGATCTCACCCGATTCTCCATCGCACTCATCCTCGGGGGCAGATATGGGGATGACGGTGACGAGGTTGATAAACGCACCGCCGTCCTTGCGGTAGTTGATAAGACTCGCTTGACATTCCTTGTCTTGTGCGAGAGATTTGTGAAGGTGGCGGACGGCATCGGGGGCGGTGAATTGACGGGGCTCGCCGCGCTGCAGCTGACCCGAAGGATGTTGGAGGAAGCGGCAGTTGCGACCCAGTACTTCAGCCTCTGAGTAGCCGGTGAGCCTGAGGAAGGGAAGATCAGCGGGATTGAAAAAGATTACAGGAAAGGGACATACCTTGTGAAAGTTGGACTGGCATAGACGATTGGGGAGTCTAAGCGACGGACGTCGACGACGACAAAGCTGCAGGTCATGTCGACGGGGCCGAGCATAATCCTGGGATTGGGGCGGGTGGCGACTTTCCCGAGCATGCGGAGCATGTCGAAACCAGATGCTGAATAGAGAGGGAGGCCGTTTGCAGGGAGCGGAGGGAGCGAGGCAGTGGGATCGAGGAAGTTTGAGGAAGGGAACGAATAGGGAATTAGCGCTTGAGATGGAGGGCCTGACAAAGTAAGATCTGGCTGTTCTTGGACAAGATCCGCACTGGGCATCATGTAACGATCATCGCTGACCTCAATAGTAGCCATACCTGGCGAAGGCGGTGTCACAACTGGCGGGGGGTCGAACTCGAATGGGCGGGAGGTGCTGTGTGCTCGCCCTGTTGAAGTTCCGGTGGAAGAGGAAGGCTCTGCTACGAGCTCTGAGAGTGTATATTCTTTTGAAGAAGTTGACTGATAACTCTGGTCATACCTGTAACATCCGTAAGAAAAAGAATATAGGAAAAGATGAAGATGGGTGCACCAATACTTGTCGTAATCGGTCCAAGCTTGTGGACCTTGACCATACATGCCAGGCAGAGCTTCCGCGCCCCCGCCGTGAGCGAGATGAGGTGTGCCGCCGAGGACAAAATGGGGCATCTGAAACTGGACTGTCGACCTATAAAAGAGCTGGTCGTTGTCGTGATTTTCGCCCATGGTGGTGGGAGGGAAGAAAGAACGAGCTGCACCGCGTTCAGTTACAAAGGCTGCCGGATTCCAAAAACTTGGCGTGCATCCACTGTTTAAGCAGTTTGGCTGCCAAGATACAAAAAAATTCGGGGGATTGATTCTAAAACACAAGAATGTGCACAGAATATCATTCAATTGTTCACGATTTGAAACCTCCCCGCAAAAAAAAAACTGATAGAGACAAGCTGTCCATCGGAGCGCCTATTATTGAAGATCCCGCATCGAATCAAATCCAGACATTCGGCTCACCCCCGCATTTATCATCCGCTTGCGTTGATGTAATCAACTCCGCGCAATTCATGCAATAGACGCCAGATGTACGACCTCCATAGGGTGCATACTGTTGTCCAACCTAGGCACATACAAATTGAAACATGTGAAGGAATTTCCTGGGATCACCTAAAAAGGTTGTATTATTATGTCTTGAGAATCCTGACCAAATGTCTGCTTAAAGATATGCACCTATCATACATGGTAAAATTACTTCAAACTAAAAAGATAGAGAAACTAAGACTATAATTGATATTCAAAAATACCTCTACTAATTTTCCATTTTTCTGAATTTTAACAGTATTCTTCAACTCAAATTGCCTTAGTTCTGTTTCACCAACTGCTCGCTCTAATTTAAAGCTCCGACACGCGCGACGGCTTCAAGGTCGCGTGACTTCATTTCATACTCAGCTCTCCAAATTCAACTGGCAACCCATAAGCACTAGAGACCAGCATATTGTAAAGGCAACTTCTAAAGGTAGTGTTAAACCTATGATAATATCAGAACAAGTCTGAAGCTGTTGTACATCAAGTAGCAACTAAGAGATCTTGTTGTATGCCTAAACTAGATAGTCTTCCAGCGACACAATAAACAATCTGTTGACAAAAAGGATTTGGTTCTTGGATCATACTCGGAGACAATTCAACTGTTCCTTTTTGAACACAGCAGACAATACATCAATCTGTTGGAAATGTTGTGAGCTTGCACTATAATGTATCTCTGTTAGCATTATCTAAGTCACATAGTCAAATTTTCTTTGTTTAATTATAACTGATTCTCAAGTGCAAACCCATTCATTCAAGGAGAAATTCAACCACACTGTCAAGGCCAGTTTTCTGGCCAACTTCTGGAAATATCCAGAACCCTCTGGAAACCCTCCCAAACAAATCATTCCTGTCTCTATGTCTAATTCTATTGCTACCTTCTGTCTCCAAGCTATGGAAAACTTCCTTCATATCTTTGATGGTTATGAATCACATCTTGTTCTATTTTATTTATCTCCAAACCTGACCCCCAATGCACCCAGTACATAAACCTATAGTTTACCTGTATGCTCCTCAGTTCTGATATCAACTTAATACACCCTGTTCCTTGCCTTGCTCTCTATTCTCTCTTCTCCACCATGAAATACAGGGATAGAATGCTGAGTCAATCAAAGTTAAAGCCAAGTCCCTCTGATTCATCTGGAAGTCCACTGGAACCTCTGGAACCCATATATTGTCATGATCACAATATGGACACCTCATCTATATCATTGTCCTTCCGAACCAATCCTTCCGAATGGATCTTCCAAATTCCGAATCACCCTTGCCTCAATACTTCGCACACATTTGATCCGGTCACCCAATCCAGTTCAGGAATCACTCCATGAAGTGTTTAGTGAAACAATCAATAACCAGTCATTTCCATTGTGTGGAAGTATGCGATGACATTCCATATCATCATATTCTATGATATGAATGTTCTAGACCCTCAGGATCACCCTCTGAAGGATTTAGGGACGGTTAGTTCTACCCGAAGAGCCATGCGATTCAGAAACATGTTTCAAGAGTTATTGTGGGTCCGTTAATCTTTTTCTTCATTCACAATTTTCCTACCACCCTTGTTCTTTGTTTCCTATGGCCTTTAATTAGTATACATGTACCTTAGCTACTTTCTGACCATCATGGACTCATTCCCATTCGCTCTTCCTTCCGAAATGGTTCAGTATATAGCTAGCACATTTGCATGTATATTCCCTAGTTCAATTATCGTATGTCAACTTGATTCTTCTACTCACGCTTGCAAACTCATCCCCAACTCACCTTCAACAACAACTTTCTATTTTCGAGTAAGCACTCCAATTCCATTTTGATTAGTTAAAACCACTTCAAGGAATGTAAGATCATTGGCTGTGATCGACATGGACTGCCAAGTTCATTCGATCTAAGAGATAGAATCCTTTCAGAACCTCTATCTCTTCGGAACTATGCACTTTATTCGCAGACGTTCCAAAAGCCATTCGCTTTTACTGTAGGATTTCTATTCACTTTCCAAAACCATTCTGTTATCATTAGGAATATTTACAAACAGATTCACTAACCCAACCTTCATCTATATCTTTTATCACTGAAATTTGGATTCTGACATATATACGCTAAGTGACCCATTCTGGAAATAGCTGCATCATCACTGGATACATCATTTACCATCAGTAGACACTGGCATTTAACACCACACCATATTGGATGACCCAAGTGTACTGGATCATCCCCTTACTTGCCTTTTTGAAAACCACAAAATCATACTTAATTGAAATTACTCCTATGATGTCTGAATGATCTGATGTTCTCTACACTTCCTGGGGGAACTATGCAGAATGGGAGATACACAAGGAAATTGATATTTCCTTCTCTATGGATCCTTCCTTGGTAGTATTGAAAATAATAAACTGGCTAGGAATTGAACCTAAGACCCCCAGTATTCCAGTTTGGTGCTTTAACCACTAAGCTACTAGTTGTCACAATTATATTCTGGGTCTTTCCACCACTATCTTCTTCCTTCCAAAGGATATCTTCTGAAAGTGTTGTTCAGAATTCAAACCATTAACACTTTCATCAGGACATTTACACTCAAATACCCCATCTCCCACCAGGTTCCCTGAATTACTCTATTGATGTTTAATGAAACAATCAATAACTAAGTCCAGTCACAATCTTTTCTTAGAAAGAAGCACTCTGACTATCCCCCTGACTATCCCTATCTTTTCCAATGAACTCAATGACCAAGCCAATTCTACTCTCCCAAAGCTTACAAAGACAAGCAATACCATTAGACTTTATGGTATAAGCATTCCTGTCATTCAGGAGCACCACCCAAAGGATTAGCACAATCTGTATACTGATGCAAGGGGGGTGCTATGGAATCAAATTTAATCAGTGCTTAATGTTCATGTACAAGGGTACACAAACAACAGATAAGAGATAAGAGAGAAACTTAATGGTTTTGAGATAATGATTGATTCAGATAGATTGCAATAAATCTGAAGGGAGGGCTGATACTGATCCTTGATATCTGCTCTGGTAGTTGGATTATTCAACTATCTATATGAGCACACCAAGTTTTTGGAGGATTTCTGCCATGATTTTTGTCTGAACTACAAGTGTATTTAAGGAGTTAAGCTGTAGTAGTAACTATCTGATGGATGGAAAAAGAATTGGGGTAGTGGAACAAGTCTAGAGGATTCTATGAAAATGGGGGGGTGATGTGGGTGAAACAAGGGTAACTAATTCTATTGTCACTTAAGCTGAAACTTGTACCTAAGAGTCTAAGAACTACAGTGAAAGCAATCAACAAGTTTTTTTGATATAGAAGGAAGAAAGATAGGAAAGAAATTTCTGGGTGGTAGGGTTACATATCTGTGGCAAGCCCGAAGTGGATGCAGGCACTGATTGTCAGCTGCATTTCAGTTCCTGTTCATGTGGTTTGGAAATGCTCAGTTAAGTACATTCTTTCATTCATGTCTGTTGATTGTATTAAGTCCTTGGCTTATTGAAATGCATGTGCAAACATTCAAGTCTGTATGCATGCAGACATTTGCAGGTGAGTTTATATTGATTCTTGAGGCTGGTGAAATGTATTTCTTGTTGAACCCCATTTTGTGAGTCCTGTGATGTATGTGTATTTGTTCAAATTTTCTAGGCTGTGTCCTTTATGATATGGCCCTATGATTATGTAAGCATGCAAAAGAACATTCAATAACAAAACACAGGCACTCTGATTATCCCCATCACTATCCTTATATTTTCCAAGGAACTTCATGGCCAAGTCAATTCTACTCAGCAAAGTCTCCTATGATATGCAATACCATCAGACTCAATGGTATATCTATCATAGACATGTAGGCTCACTCTTCCAAAGATTACAAGGGATATTCTCACGTGTTGAACCCCCACTTAATTCAGAATCATGATTGTCACCTATATTGGCTTATATCTCACTTTCCTCTTGTTCTATTTCTTAATCTCATTCCTCTCCACATATATCTATTTCCATCATGTTTCATTGCATACATGTACATTAACTAGTTTCCTGATTCTCATAGTCTTCCCCATTCACCCTCTGGACCCTTCAGTATATATACAGGTGTCTCACATGTATGTGTCATTGTATATTTGAATATATGCTTACATAATTATAGGATTGCATCACAGAGATTCAAGCCCATGGGATTACACAACACAGATACACAGACTCAAACACATATAGAACAGGGTTCAACAGCACAACATATCTTTAGAACATCACAGATACCAATGGCCCTATCCCCAAGCATGCCTGCATGCCTACAGGCACATACCTCCTATCCCCAATACTTGGACACACATTTTAACACCTCCATGTCACTCAGGACAGTCAATTGACACATATAAACAACAAAGAAAGTGAGCATTTCCAATCCACATGACCAAGTGAAGCAAGCCCTTAGCAAGAATCATGACTTATGTCTGCTTTGGGCCAACCACAGATATTGTAAAGGCAACCCTCCTAGTGCCCATAGGTACCTAGTAGAGGGGAAATCCAAAGATATATATATGTGCAAGAAAATACAGTAAAGGAACTCTCACCTAGTAGAGGGGAAATCCAAAGAGAAAAGTCTAGGGATCCCCACTACTAGTGAAAAAACTATATACGACTACCTAATGCCCAACCAGGGGCACTCCTACATGCTGTCAACCCTGCCCGACTTCTATCCCCATAAGGTGCTTCGACCCTGACGAAGGTCGGATGTCAGGCTGAGGGTTCGGATCAGATATTCGGGCTCCACCCCAAGGTTGGTTGAGGTCTCAGGTGGTCGGAGGTTTTGGACTAGGAACCTGAGACTTCGGGTTTGTACTAGGAGGCTTCGGGTCAAGGACCTGAGGCTTTGGACTTGTACTTCGCATGTGTAAGGGCCTTAGAGGTGGAGGATTTGGTGAAAACAGGTTGTCCCCTGACAAGCTCATTATAAGGGCTTACTGTTGGTGTCAGAAGATTAGTAAGCCTAGAATGCACTAGATATATAGCTTAGTCAGACTTTGCTACACCTCAGTGAATCTACCATTCACTGAGGTGAGTTGCATTTTTTCTAGATAGGTTGACTTGTTAGTCACATTAGCTGTATGAAGTTCTTACACTTACAAGACTTAGTGTTAAATGCTAGGTACTAAGGGAACAGAGGGGCACAACTAGTGATAGATATTAGTTCCAGAAGTGGTCACCTAATGAAATACAGGTTTCTGGAAGTTATGGTGTGCTTCTGGGTATATCTGAGGGACTTGGCTTCAACTTATATTGTCCTGGCTCAGTGTTCTGTCCTTATATTTTGGAAAGATTCCAAGGGTCTAGAAACCAAAAGTGAGCTAGTGAGCTCAATGAGTGGAGCAATGAGAGTGGAGTGGAGCAAATAGGTTTATTAGGTAAGTTTATATCAGAACTGTGACACATAAAATACAGGTTTATATATTATGATGGTTGGGGATTTGGTTCATGGAACAGGGATAAAAATAGGATGTGGTTGAAGCTAAGCAAAATGTGAAGGGAAAGGTTTTCCAAAACCAACACAACCAGGGCAGTGTGGATGATAGATGTTGAGGTGATTCCTGAGGCTGAATATTCTTTCTGAATGTTCTATAGCTTTCTGGGGTCTGCCTAGAATGTGACTCTGATACCTGGACAATTTTGGTGATGGACATGCTTGCAAAAAAGCTTAAAATTGGTTCCAAGACCTTTTTTTTCCAAGACCTCCTATGCCTTGTGCAAGCTCTAGCTCCAGATCTTAATCCCATTGAACATCTCTGTGTTGAAGAAAAATGTGCACAACCAGAGCTAAAACAAGTAGGCTTAGCTTCTGGTAAGAAGTTTTATACTATACTTCTTAAGTGGCTAAAATGTGTACTAAGACATGACATTAATGGTTGTTGTCTATACAGAAGTAACACATTACTATGGCTCAACTTCTGGCAAGAAGTTGAGCTGCTTCTCCTATACCAAAAAGGAAAACAATCTTGAGTAGGTTTGAATCCAGATATCTCTGTTCCAGATGATGACAGTCACAGTAAGATCATACCTATATATTTTCAACCCTCTGAAGTCACTTAAAGAGGAGGTTGGCAGAGCAAGAGGCACCCCTTACAGAATTTGGAACTTTGGGAGAGTGTGCCAGAGGAATGGGGGAAGATAAAGCCAGAGGTGTGTCAAGGACTAGAGAGATGAATTATAGCTGTGTTAAAAACCAAAAGTGGGATATACAAAGTACTAAATTTCAAATATAATTTGTCAGATGAAAAACTGTTTCAATGAGATAACCAGATTAGAAATTACATATTTCCTATAGATATGAACCAATAATTGTAAAATCCAGGACAGGCCACTATTTACCATAATCCTTTCACCATAATCCTTTCAGTATTTTCAATATCTTATTTTCCAAGTTATTAAATTATCAAAATTAGAAGCAACATTGAAACAGTTTTGAGATGCTGTATATATATTTGAGTATCTTTGGGTTATGACCTTGTCATCGGTGTAGCCCTCATACCATTAAATCACATGAAATCACACCAACACAGGATCCCAGGTGATTTGATATAATTTGGTGTGATCTTGTAGAGTTTTCTTAGTTTTAAGCCTTTGCTTTATTATTGTCCAATACAGTTAGTTGTGCTGATGATCCATGTATAAGAAGCACTAAATATTTACTAGCAATGTTTTTTAATAGATATAAAGCATTATAATATGTCAATGCACTCCATACAGATATAGAGTGTTTTAAAATTAAGGGGAGCAAAAGAGCAGCTGTCTCAGGGCTTTTTGCAGGACACTTTGGCTGGTACTGTTAGTTTTAGTTTGATATATCTTTGGTTTATGAACAGAAGCATCAGTAAACTTTTTGTTATACGAAAAAACTTATGAAACTGTTTTGAATTCATTGAAATATTGTGATTGTAAGCTGCTGATTTCATTTCAATTCAGGTTTAGTGTGTGTCTTATATAATTGGCAACTGAATAGTATGTTAGTGCTTCAATTGCTCAAAATTCAACAAAGTCTGAGTTAGATATCTGACTAACACAAAATTTTTGCTCAATCCCCAGGATCTAAGACAGTTTTACAATCCCTTTGCACATACAATGACTCAAAACCAGGGTTATAGTCGGTGTTGTCTTTATGGTTCTTTTTATAATTATGGTCAACCATAATAATTTGTTTTATGTTCTAGCTATTGGTATACGTACCAATAAAGTTTGTCCAGGTAAAATATTTAAATAAAGTACATCATTATTATATTTAACTTGTTGATTGGTTATTTCGGATAGAAATCTGTAAATATTAGGATATATTCATTTACTGAGACACTCTGTGAAAGCATTGTGTATATCGTGTAGATCATAGATGCATGAATGTCCTCATAAAGTTATACCCAGAATATGGGATTGAAATGTGGTCTGATAGGTTCTTGCATTGATCTGCCAGATGTATAATCTCTAACAGAGCTAGTTGAAGCCATCATTGCAAGTACATTTTAGTACACTCGGTATATGAATGAATGATAGCTAATTCACGGTCAAACCCTCTACTTACATAACGGGATTTACCCCAGCAGTGACTCGAACCTGACATATTCAAGCAATTCCACGAACGTTTTCGTTGGAACCATTTTATCATAATAAAAAAAACAGAACAACGGGAAGACTGGGGTTTTGAACAACTTCCGTAATAATTAACTCATTTCTGCTGTTCGGCTTGTGCTTTCGCTGCAGCTTCCAATTCCTTGTATGTCCCACTCTGGATGCACATCT
>QMFG01017226.1:6826-19619 GCA_003314545.1 Ramaria sp. MG151
GGGGCTCTGTGGCCGTGTGGTTTGTTGCGTGTCTTGATGGCTTATCGGGATTTGAGTTTTGGTGTAATACTTCAAAGATATATATGTTCCTGCTTTGGGGTTTGCGCGCGCGGGCGCGTGAAAGGGGGGGTGTACTTTGAGAGGAAAAGACATGGACGTTACTTGAACTTTGAAGTAAATAAAATGCATAATGTGTGTTCAAGGATGCAAACTTATGGATGGCGGAGATATAGTCTAACCCCTAAGAAATGTGGTAGGACGTTTTGGCTTGAACTTTAAATTCATATAGGTTCAACAGTTCAATGATCAATCAAGATGAACCTTACTTCCAGTTTAGGGAAGGGAGCTGGGATCGATCCCTTGTTGCATAATACGTGTGTTCAAGGATGAAAACTTATGGATGGCGGAGATATAATCTAACCCTAAGAAATGGTGGGACGTTTTGGCTTGAACTTTAAATCTATATAGGTTCAACGGTTCAACGATGAATCAAGATGAACCTTACTTCCAGTTTAGGAGGGGGGGGGGAGGGCGGGGCAGAAAAGAAAGAAAACCGCTGAATTCGAACACACGCGCACACGCGCACACAACACGCACAAAACGACGCGGGCAACACAATACAATCTAGGCAGAGCTCTCCAGCTCGTAAATGGTCGAAGCCACCAATGCCTTCAATAGCCATATCGCCAGCACCATACGTCCCCTCGACCCGGCTTTGTACTCCCATGTCTACCGCATCACAATGGCCTGTAGAAGAGAGGCAGTAAGTATACGATTATGCCTCTTTTTTTTTTTTTTTAATCAACTCGTGTGCTCACACCGCACACTGCGCCAGGATCTCCCTTTGGAGATGCATTGGTTGTATGAGTCAAGCTCCTCCACCGCTTCGATTCCAGAGGCCGTCTCACGAGCTACTCCATCAATTCCTCAGTATCCCGCGCGGCGTGTTCACGATCCATACGTGCTACGATACGTACTGATCGCACACCGCCGGCAGGGAGGAACGAGAGGTACTATGTGGTTCTGGGGAGGGATCCACGGTGGATGGGGCTCTGTGCATGGTGGTTCTGTGTAATGCTGTATTTATAGAAAGAAAAATACATTACAAAGAAAATGTGTCACGTGTGTCTCGAACATTTGATGTATGTTGTTGTTTTGGCCTTGCCCCGGCAGGAATAGTTGCCGCCCCGCGGGGGCACACCCCCCGGTTCTGAGAAGACCTTAGCATGGCGTCATCGCGTTCTTGTGACCACCAGTGATCCTTTGTCCCAACGTGATTGCCCCTGCTTCTTCCTTTGTACGCCTATTTTGGTATCAATATCAGCGGAATACCAATAAATAAATAAATACAAGGCAACTCGGAAAGAAATGGACGTTACTTGAGCTTCAAAATAAATAAAATGCATATGTGTGTGTTCAAGGATGAAAACTTATGGATGGAGTATAATCTAACCCTAAGAAATGGTGGGACGTTTTGGCTTGAACTTTATAAATCTATATAGGTTCAACGGTTCAACGACGATTGAATCCAGATGAACCTTACTTCGGGGCGCCGCAAGGATTGATGATTGATGACCCTTGTTGGGAGCGCCGTGCCACAGGTAAGCCCTAGTAGGGGTTGTTTACCTTGACTCTATGGCCCCGTAATAGTAATAGTGTTCTTTTCCTTTTGTGCTTGTGGTCGTGCGTGCGTGCGTGCGTGCGTATTACAGCGAGCAGCTCTGCCTGGATCGCATTGTGTTCCTGTGTTTTCTCTCTTTTATTTTGGTGTGGGTGCATGGGTGGGTCCGTCGAGTTTGGTGATGTATTTTGCTTGCTTTTGTGTGCTGGCTAATCTGCCCCAAACTTAGTGGTTAACCGCTCTGTGGCTGTGGTGGGTTTGCCGTGTTTTGGTGGCTTTAACTATTGGATTCGACTTTTGGTGTAATTTTTTATTTTTATTTTCAGATTATATGTTTCACAGATTATATGTTTCATACCTTGGGTTGCTGACACGCGTGAAAATAAGAACTGGAACATAGAGAAATGGTGGGGACGTTTACTTGAACTAAAATATTCAATATCCATATATTATCCATACATGTGTTCATGGATGAACCAAGATAAACTTTACTTCCAGTTTGGGGGGGGCGGGGATCGATAGCTGATGACCCTTGTTGGGTCCCTATGAATCATATTCACGGCGGGCGGGCGGAACACCACAGCTCATCCCGCCCTTATCGCTGGATATTCTTCTGTGTTGTCTTGGATGCGCAGCTCAACAATATGTCTTTTCATTTCTTGTTTGTGATTGGGGGGGCTTAATCGCGTGTCGAACATTCGAACATTTACGAGCTGGAGGGCTCTGCCTAGATTCCATTGTGTGTCCGTCTTTTGTATGTGTTGTGTGTGTCTGTGTGTGTTCGAGTCCGTCTGTTTTATTGCTTTTTGGTTTTCCATCGCGTGGCAATCTGCTCCCCCCCTTCGCACTCTAAAATTTCTTTGATCGTTTGTGGCTGGAGTGTGTTCACATCAACCCCCCTAGGGTTTATTAGTGCTTTTTTTTTTTTAAAAAAAAGGAACAACACTAAACCGACGGAATCAACTGAACAATGGATGATCTCATCCCTCAAAGTCTTTTATGACACAAAGTTTCTTTCTCGCAAAAGCAGTAACTGAATCAAAATTTCAGCCATCCCCCTTTTATTTTTATCCGGGTATCCACAATACAATCGCTATTATTCCACATGATGGTTCCACATACGCACGTTCTGGGCCACCCTCTGCCATTTCGTTGGGCCACCCCCTGTCCACCCACCCCCCCTCCCTTCCACCTCTCCCACCGCTATAAGATGGGGTAGGGGAGGACGAAGAGGGTGAAAGCAAGTCGTCGAAGTACTCGTCGTTGTCTTACCCACCAAACCGCCTGTCTTTTCCGGTCTCTCCTCCCCCCTTGCTCGCAAGAAAGAAAAAAACCCGACATTCCTTTTTCTACTCTCTTTATATAACAACACAACAAAAAAAAAAAAAAAAAAACAACAGAAAACCATGCCCGCCTGCTCAGCCGTGACACGACGCGCACCCTACCTTCCCCCGGGCCAACCCTGCACTTCCAACGTCATGAGAGCCACCAAGGCCTTCAATAGCCATGTTGCAAGCACAATGCGGCACCTCTACCCGACCATGTACGCCCATTTCTACCGCATCACAATGGCCCGTAGACGTGAGAAGTAAGTATACCATTAGTGCCTTTTTTTTATCGTTATTATTATTCAACTTGTGCTGACACCGTACACCGCGCCAGGATCGCCTTTGGAAATGCATTGGTTTTATGGATCAAGATCCTCCATCGGTTCGACTCTAGATATCCGAACCATGAGCTCCTTTACCAGTTCCTCAGCATCCCGCAGGGTGCGTTTAGGATGAGCACGCGCTATGATCCGTACATCAACCACACGGTTCTCTTCATCCATCGCAGGCTACGGGGAGGGAGGAGGCAGAGGTACTTCGTAATTCTGCGGACGGTTTAAAGGTGGATTGGGCTCTGTGCATGGGTTTGTGTAAAAGGCTTTTGTTTATAGAAAGGAAGAAAAATACATACAAACGAAATAGGTCGCATGTGTCTCGAATTTTTTGATGTATCCCCCAGCAGGAATAGTTGTTGGTGTAATACTTCAAAGATTTTATATGGTCATACTTTGGGGTTGCGCGGGCGTGGGCAAGGGTGAAAGGGGGATTGTACGATGGAGATGAAAAGAAATGGACGTTACTTGAAAATTTTAAAATAAATAAAATGCATAAATGAAAACTTAGGGATGGCGGAGATATAATCTAACCCCTAAGAAATGATGAGACGTTTTGGGTTGAACTTTAAAATCATATAGGTTCAACGGGTCAACGATGAATCAAGATGAACCTTACTTCCAGTTTAGGGGAGGGAGCAGGGATTCGATCATTTGATGACCCTTGTTGCATAATCTGCGTGTTCAAGGGTGAAAAGTTATGGATGGGGGAGAAATAATCTAACCCTAAGAAATGGTAGGACGTTTTAGCTTGAACTTTAAATCTATATCGGTGGAGATGTAATCTAACCATAAGAAATGGTGGGACGTTTTAACTTGAACTTTAAATCTATATAGGTTCAACGGTTCAACGATTGAATCTAGATGAACCTTACTTCGGGGCGCCGCAGGGATTGATGATTGATGACCCCCCTATGAATTTATATTGACGGTGGTGCGGTACCACTCTGTGGCTGTGGTGGGTATGCCGTGTCTTGGTGGCTTTAACTATTGGATTCGACTTTTGGTATAATTTTTTTTTTTTTCAGATTATGTTTCATACCTTGAGTTGCGCAGCGCGTGAAAATAGGAACTGTAAACATTTTTACAGGTGAAAAAGACAATGGTGGGGGACGTTTTACTTGAACTTGAATATCCAAAATCCATATATTATCCATATGTGTTCAAGGGGATGAACCCAAGATAAACTTTTACTTCCGGAGGGGCTAGGGTCGATAAACTGATGACCCTTGGAATCATATTCACGGCGGGCGGTACACCATAGGTCAGCCCGCCGATCTGATCGCCGGGCTGTGCTGTTGTTGTCTTGAATGCACAGCTCAACAATACGGTCTTTTCTTTTTCTTTTCTTTTGCGGGGGAAAAGCAAATCGTCGGGGTACTCGTCGTTGTCTTACCCTTAAACCGCCTGTCTTTTTCCGGTCTCTCCTCCCTCCCCTCTTTGTTCAAAAGAAAGAAAAAAAAAACCATGTCAGCCTGCTCAACTGCATCACATATCATTAGTCCCTCCTTTGTTTTATTCAACTCATGTGCCACACCTCTCCAGGATCACTTTTTACTCTATTTATATAACAAACCCTCAAAAACCAAAAAAAAAAAAAAAAAAACCTATGTTGGCCTGCTCAACTGCGTCATGTATCATTAGTCCCTCCTTTGTTTTATTCAACTCATGTGCCACACCTCGCCAGGATAGCCTTTGGAGATGCATTGGTGCTTTGGAACAAGATCCTCCACCGGTTTGACTCCCGGAACATGAATCCCGAACTATGAGTTGCGTGCTATGATCCGTACATCAAAGCAGAACGCTTCTCTTCATCGATCGCAGGCCACCGGGAGGGAGGAGGCAGAGGTACTACGCGATTCTGGGGGAGGACTCCACGGTGGATTGTGCTCTGTCCAAGGCTTTGTGTAACAAGCTCTGTGTTTAAAGTAAAAAGGAAAGAAAGAAAAAAAAATACATACAAACAAAAATGGGGTCACGGGTCACATGCGTCTTCGAACTTTTGATGATCATGTTGTTTGTTGTTTGTTGTTTTTGGGCCCTCCCTTGCCCCGGGTTCTGAGAAAAGAACCCATAAGCGTAATCGTCATCCGCGGTTCTTGTGACCACCCAGTGATTCTTTTGTCCAACGTGATTTGCATCCCCTGCTTCCTTTTCCCCGTACGCCCTAATCCGGTACCATATATCAGCGGAATACCAAAAATAAAAATAAATAAAAAATAAAAAGGGCCACACTTCGGCAACTCCCAGGGAAGCCTATATGGGCGTCTGTGGGTATCATAAGACAAAGAAGAATATATTTATTTTTTGCTTTTTTTATTGTTGAATCACGTGCCGATCAACCCCGCCATTTTCTTGGTGGCACACATAATGTGAAACCCAAGAAAGAGAAAGCGAGAAAACAACAACCACAACCACAACCACAACCACATTCCTACTTCATTCACTTTACACATCTTCGATGTCGTTCTCTCCGTATCGCGAGTGTGCTGTACAGACGACGATGACGACGACGACGTCCGGGCTTACGCTCATCACCGATGTAGACGCTGCAGATGTGCCGGGTGACGCAGTGCCAGGGTGCCGCTGCGAGCGCATGAGCGGCGGCGGCATCGCCACCCCCTGCGAGTGTGCCCAAAGCCCGTCCTCCCTCCTGCGTGGAGAGTTAGAGTGTCACCAGCAGCAGCAGCAACAGCAACAACAAGAACAACAAGAAAACCAACACCAACAACAGCAAGAACAACACATCATTCCTACCACGACAAAATCGAGTACGGCCCAGCGCCGTTTTGCGAAATACGAGCCGCGTCAGTTCCAGGAGATGAGTGACGAGGTGGAGCTCGGCTGGGATTGTGGCATATGGTATGTGGTATATACATTCCTCTTTTTTTTTTTCTTTCTTTTCTCTGATGAGCTGCTCTGCTTGAAAACAGTCTAGAAACGGCGGAGGAACCCTGCGTGACGCGGTGTGGCCATTTGTATTGCCAGTCCCATCTCAATCATGTACGTGTGCCCCAACCCCCCAGCGGCGCGCGCTGCCCACCGATTGTGGCTGATTATTATTTCTCACCGCACCGCCCCGGCTGCCCCCTTTTCAGTGGCTGTCCACGCACCCTTCGTGTCCGGTCTGCAAGGCGCTGTGCACACCGACACAGGACGTGGTGCCGATATTCTCGCGTGGTCGGATGTCCCCCGTGCCGTCCTCGTCTGTCCCGTCGTCGCCCACGTCGTCGCCCACGCCCTCTGAGGAGGCGTATCACGAGCGCGACCACGACAACAGCGACGACAACAACCACGACCACGACCACGACCACGACCACGACCACGACCTAGACAACGACCACGACCACGACTACGAGTACGAGTACGACCACACCCTCCTCGGCGGCGGCGGCTCCCCTTTCGCAGTGGACAGCTGCCCCGGATCACCAGCGACGTCCGCGGCGCTGCGCAGACAGTGGCCCGATATGACGGGGAGCGAGTGTAATCTTATGGCGGATTATGATATCACGTCTGCACACAACGACGACGATCGTGACCGCGAGGACCGCGACAACAACGACCAGGTACCAACCGTCCCGCGTGTGCTGCGTGTGCCGCCGCCGCACGTGCCGGTGGTTGCAGCAGGGATAGCACACTCGCACTCGCCGATCCAGCCGCATCCGCACCCGCTGATGACGTCGTACATTGTTGCGCATTATCTTGGGATCGCGTTGCGTATCGTTGGTGTTGGTATTCTTCTTGGTGTTTTACTGCGCTAAGGCGGGGGTTTTTTGTTTTTTTTTACCATCTATATTTTTTTTTTTCTTTTTTCCCCTATCATTTTCTGCTCATCTCTCGTATTTCTGGGTGATCTGTCAAGCGCTTTTTTTCTTTCTCCTTTTTCAACTTTGGCTTATCCCTAGGCTCGCCATTTTACCCGTGTATTATTTTGTGATTGTTTTTCATTAGGTTGTATCGTGTGCTACTACTACGTGGTTCCATGGGGTTTAAGAACCCCGGACGCGCTTTCTCATCTCCCCGGGTTTGAAAGACCGAAAAGCATATGAGTCAGGGTTAGTTCTATAAGGAGGAGATTGCCGTCAACTTATGGCAGGGTTGGGTGATGACGAATCGAATTTTGTTGTTTGTTTGGTTGGTTGTTACGTTATGATAGATGATAGATGATTATCGGATCTCTTTCCTTTTTTGGTGGGGTGGTGACGTTTGTTTGTATTAGGGTCGTTTCATTTTGCCGAGGGATGTTTATATTGAGACAAAGGATCTAGATCACCGCAGCAGCAGCAAGCAGTGTTTTTTCTTATTCAACCACGACCCTGAAAAGAGATGCTCGAGGACGGAAAGGGCCGAAAAAGGGGAACCTTGTTTATATAGGTGTATGTTTACGTATACGGTGAATGGTGGCGGACTGGAAAAAAAAAAAGGATCACAGGGAGTGGGTGGGGTTTTATGAAGTTGTTCGGTGCGATGGTTGCGATAGGGGATGGTTGTGATGGTTGCGATGGTTGCAGGTTGCGGTGGTCAACCCCCCCTTGGTTACCGGATGGGAGGAGGGGAGGGGAGAGCGCGCGCGCTGTTTTCTTGTGAGCTGAACGATTTGTGACGGTGGACCATGGAATGAAGCCTTTTTTTTTTGGTATTTTGTAGATGTGAGGAAAAGCAAGAGAGAGAGAGAGAGAGAGTGTGTGTGTGTGTGTTCATCAGTTCATAATATTAAATATAGATTTGATTGGTTTGGTTCTTTTTTTTTTTTTTTGGAAAAATACTTGTGAGAGAGTGGAGAGGTTGCGATTGTTTCATTTGTGGTGTAGGGATGACTGACCCCCCTTCCTTAAGGTGTGTGTGTGCGCGCATGTAACAGCTGGGGCAGTGAGTCTGGAAACAGAAGGGGGAGGAGGTGCAGGGGACAGTCGAGTTTGGAGGGGGGAAACATTTTAGGGTATGGGGGGTGTATGGGATGGAATGGTGTTGGCCAGCTTTGCAGAGATTGAGGGGAAGATGGGATGCTGATCAGTTTAGTGTCCATTTTGTTTGGAGGACCACCCTGCTGCCCAGGCCTGGAGGAAAGTGGAATTCTTGAGGAAAACAGGTAAATTTTTTCAATGGGACAATGACCCAAGGCACGAGTCAAAGAAGGCCAAGAGCTGGATGGGAAACAATAATATCACTCTCCTTGGCTGGACTGCACAGTCTCTAGACATGAATCCTATTGAGTACCTCTGGGATCATGCAAAAAAACTGGCTTAAGGAGTATCCAATGGTACCTAGGGGAGTTTGGCAAATTTGGGAGAGAGTAGGGGAGGTATGGAATAACATACTACCATAGGTGTGTCAGGATTTGATAGAGAGTATGCCTAGAAGACTTGAGGCAGTAATGAAGGCTGAGGGGGGGCAATACCAAGTAATAGAATTGCAACTTACTATTTCTCTGATACCCTCTCACAAAACTGAGTCAATGGGCCCTTGATTTGAATTGAATAATGTTTTAAGGGTTGCATAGCCCTGATCAGATTCTTTCTTTGATGCACCAATACTTTTTTGATATATGTTTTACATTTGAAGCTATTCAATGAATAGTCCAAAAGCACCAAACATTGACTCAGTTTTGTGAGTTACTGTATCTTCTCATCCTTACGCTCCCTCGTCTCCTTCGCTAAGGTCATACCTGAACTTCGGGTGACCTTGGGTCTTGTCTGAAATATGGGACAGGACTCTGAGCTGGCACAGCACATAAGCTGAAGCCAAGCCCCACTCGACTTGTTTGCTGAGCCTTGGCCCCCCTTGGCAACTTGACTGTTACAAACCATTGGAATGGTTGGTGAATATGTGTAACAAGTTGCTGTTTAAATAGTGCCTACAGACTAATACCAGATAACCTGGCATAGTGGCCTTTTGGCCCAGTTGGAAGAACACAGAACTGTGGGAATTTGTTGCCTTTCACATTGACCGCAAACCTTGGTCAACTCTATCTTGAGTCCCAACCCCATTTCTGTCTCCGTTTTGATATGGTTCTTAACACCATCACAGACACCCAGAGAAATCGGTGGAGAAAACAAAGAATAAAATTCAGTGACAAATATATTTCAATTTCTATCTCATTTTACATGCATGCTGTTTTCTTTTGAGCTGAATGATTTGATTACATGCAACTACCCTTGTTTCTGGTAAACTAAACAGATAATATTCAGTCTTAACTGTGAAGACTCATTTTATTGAGTAGTAACTACATAAACAGATAATACTAAATAAGAAGTATAGGTCCGGGTAATGTTAGGTCTTAAGAAACAAAGTACTCACTTCAGTCTTAACTGTGAAGACTGAAGTTTCGGAGAATATAATATAAACTATATTGTCATGATCACAATTTAGGCTATTACATTGTTTCTTCTCCAAACCACAATCCCTGAATGCTTCCGAAAGCCTCCTTTGGAAATCCAAAACAACCCTTCCTCCATTCTTCGCATATATTCAATCTGGTCACCCAATCCAGTTCATCAATCACTCCAGTTGATGTTTAGTGAAACAATCACTGATCAGGTCCAATCATGATCTTTTTTAGAAAGAATCACCCTGGCTATCCCCATCACTATCCCCATCTTTCACAATGAACTTATTGATTGAGTCATTCATATTTTGCAATGATATCTCATATTGTTAGACTCTATGATATGAATGTTCTAGACCCTCAGGATTACCCTCTGAAGGATTTAGGGATGGTTATCTCTACCCAAAGAGCCATGCAGTTTGGAAACATGTTTCAAGAGTTATTAGAGTGTATTAGTTGCTCATAATTATTAGCATCCAATAAAATTTATTACCTTTCTTATAATATAAGCGAGCTAAGAGCTAACTATTCCCACGACACCCCGTGACAACCACCACTCGCTTTGTCCTGCCTGTCATGCTGGTGGACTGCCACAAAATAAATGAATAAATCCTGACTACCCCCAGAAGAAGGTCCTGGGGTTCCGAGCCTTCCACAGAAGTGTCTGGAGGCATGGGATACTGGGTAAATGGAGGGACGCCGTAGAAGTGAATCCATCATTGTGACAGGACGTGACTGTGCGCAGCTAAAATTTGCACACGGTCACTTAATAATTTTTAGCATTTATGGAATATACCGAAGCTAATAATTATGAGCAACTAATACACTCTATTGTTGGTTCATCAATATTTTTCTTCATTCACAGTTTTCCTACTTCCCTTGTTCTTTGTTTTCCATGGTCTCTAATTAGTATACATGTACCTTAGCTACTTTCCAACCTTCACAGACTCTTTCCCATTCACTCTCCCTTCTGAATCGTTTGGTATATAGCTAGCACATTTGCATGTATATTCCCTAGTTCAATTATTGTACGTCTACTTGATTTTTCTACTCAAACTTGCCAACTTGTTGTAAACTACCTTGAACAACAACTTCACATTTGAGTGAGCACTCCAACTTTACTTATATTAATTTAAACACACTTCAAAAAAATGTGAGATTATTGGCTGTAATCAACATGGACTGCAAAGTTCATTCAATTTATGAGATAGAATCCTTTCAGAATCTCTATCTCTTTGGAACTATGCATTTTGTTTGCAAATGTTCCAAAAGCCATTCACTTTTACTGTAGGATTCCTATTCATTTTCAAATACCATTCTATTATCATTAGAAATATTTCCAAACAATATTACTAACATGACATTCATCCACAACTTTTATCACTGATATTTGAATTCTGACATATATATACCTAGAATTGGTGTTCTCATGCTCATAAAATAGTGACTTTGAGTGTTAGAGAATCTAAGATATAAAGAAGTGTAAATGGCCATACTGAAATCTTCACAGTTCAAGCACATTGGCCTCTTACTTCCATAGAATAATCCAGAGTTATCTCATCACCCCCAATTCTTTGCACTCATTGGATAGTAGCTGAATTCCTTAAATATGCTTGTAGTTTTGATGAATAAAACAAGGCAGTAAAATCTCCAAAGTTCATTGATTGGCTCTCTGATAGTTACTTTGTTCAACTATTGGCTCTATGATAAGGAATCATCACCAGCCATTCCTTCAGATCATTTGCTATCTACCAGGATCAAAATTGATCCCAAAATTATTGAGTTTTCAATTAGAAACTTATCTCTGCTCATGTACTGCAGTACATGAGCATTAAGCACTGAAGCTTTGATTCCATACAAGTACTTTCTCACATCAGAATAAATTCAACTCAATTACCTAATTGATAGGTGCCATCACAGCTACCTCAGAAAACATCAAAAGAAATAAAGAATAGAAAAATAAAATTAACTATAAAAATATTTCTCTCCATTCAATTTCTATCACAAGGCCATATACTCAGATGGCTTTGGGCCTCAGATCTGTAGATTACTGGTCTGAGGTTAGGTTCAGACTTTGGGTCCTGTACCTTGGGGTATATCAAAGTTTGGACTTTGGCACTTCAGAGATATAGCAGTATTCAGAATGTCAGCCAAAAACTGGTTGTTGCCTAACACAACCCTCCTACTACCCATAGGTACCTAGTGGAGGGGAAATTTAATCGGCTGCCACTACTAGTGTAGCTACTATATCCAACTACCCAGTGTCCAACCAGAGATATCCCTATGCACTGTCAACCCTGCCTGACTACTAATACCAAAAGGACCTTTGTCCCTGACAGAGGCCAGATGCTGGGCTGGGATGTTTGGGTTACTTCAGATACACAACTGAGATAACTGTCAGAATCCAAATAAAAGTGGTAAAAGATATATATGAAGATTGGGTTAGTGAATCTGTTCGGAAATGTTCCTAATGATAATAGAATGGTTTTTGAAAGTGAATAGAAATCCTACAGTAAAAGCGAATGGCTTTCGGAATGTTTGCAAACAAAATGCATTGTTCCGAAGAGATAAAGGTTCCGAAAGGATTCTATCTCGTAGATCGGATGAACTTTGCAGTCCATGTCGATCACAGCCAGTGATCTCACATTCTTTGAAGTGGGTTAAACTAATAAAAGTAGAATTGGAGTGCTTACTCAGATATAAAGTTGTTGTTCAAGGTGAGTTGAAGACGAGTTGGCAAATATGAGCAGAGAAATCAAGTTGACATACAATAATTGAACTAGGGAATATACATGCAAATGTGCTAGCTATATACTGAACCATTCGGAAGGAAGAGTGAATGGGGAGTGGTCCGTTAAGGATTGGAAAAGTAGCTAAGGTACATGTATGCTAATCACTGACCATAGAAAATAGAGAACAAGGGTGGGGTGAAAATTGTGAATGGGAAAAGGGTTTAACAAACTAGGAATAAATCCTGAAACCTGTTTCCGAATCGTATGTCGTTTCGGGTAGACGAACTCTTGTTTCACTTCCTTAAATGATGGCCCTGAGTGTCGGGAATGAACGCGTCCACATATTGAATCGTATGTGTTGTCACCATAAGCTTTTAGAAGCATAGAATCTGTCACGATCACAGTCTGGACATTCATTTCACACTATCTTCGTTCCGAAGCGATAACTCCGAAGC
>QMFG01017229.1:0-10283 GCA_003314545.1 Ramaria sp. MG151
GCACGTTCGCCGAACCTATCGCCGTATGGTTCGTCAACTACTCCCAAACACACCTGCATAAAACTGGAGCAGACGCATTCCTCATCTCAATCGGGTTTGCGGGAGCCTCGTTTATTGCTGCGTCTACGATCTTATTAGGCGCGAAATGGTGGAAGCAGAATAGTTGGAAACTCCTTGTGAAAACGTGACATATATCTAGAGAGTTGGGTGATTTTCCCCGAAGCCAAGGCCTCATTGAAATTGATAAGGCGAGTATTAAGAGAGAATCATTCCTACTATTAGAAGGATACGATCAGTATGCATCCATCAATTCACTCCGGGTCACATCGTAAAGATATATCGCTAAAGCTCAATGCCTTGGACAATGGTATCTAGACCAGTGCCTAACGACGGCGAAGAAAAGCGTTGTAGATCTCAAGAATATAGTATTTATTTGGCGTTACAATGGACTTAATAGAAAGTAAGTAAACATTTGTCCCCATGCAAAAAGAAACGGCGCCACTCTTCAGTGCCAGTCAAGACCGTGTTATCCTCATCTAGCACGGGGTCAATGGATATATGGATATATTCCTGGTCAGGCCACCACCCTACCACCTACAGGACCTACGACTTGGACATCGATGACGGAAGATTCCTGTTCATATCCGAGTATAGGTGGAAACCTCGCGTCCTTATCGCGTCCTTGTCATTTAGGATTCAAGGCTCAATGAACTCCGAGAGATAGAGTACTGATATCTGCTTCGACTCCCGTTGCCGTCAGAAACGTGGAAAATTGCGCTGTTCATAAGCAATGATTCAGTTGGGTTCTTGTTCTGATGTGGCTGCGGAGATTATCTCAGACTGAGAACAAGAAGCAAGAGTACAAAACTAGAGTAGCATGAAATGTGTGGAGAAGCTTTGTGGATAGATGTTCCTGTGCATGCATAATTATTGTATAAGATCCTGAGCAATATCATTGAAATTCAGATACAAAGGAAGCTGTAAACTTTGTTGCAAACAATACCAACAATGTACACAAGACTCCATAGGGGGAAGTGTTAGGGGACAACCCATGACACCTTGTTTTCCCTTTCATTTCCTGTGTTCACTTTCCTTCCTCCCCTCCATCCTTTACTTAGTTCTCTCTTATTCTCTACTCTCTTTTCCATTCCTTTCCCAGTCTTTCCACCGAACCTGAATCAAGCATTACTCAATCATTAGTGTAATGACAGCCTTGGATCATCAAGCAGTAATTCAGACAACAAGGAAGAGGAATGAATAACAAGATAGTCCATCATTTGAGGCCTCTGCACCACAATGTACATACTACACTCAAGGAAACATGGAACCAGAAGAGTAGACTTAACCTTGGTGCTGGGGCATAAGGAGATAAGTCTTGTGAAAACGAGAACGCTTGAGTCCATCGTATTAGTTTGTTATCCCTTTTACGTTATTATTTGTTCCGAATACGGATCGCTACATACACAAAGGGGGACCATTAGTATAAAGTAGCTACTTCTTCTACGGCGAGTGCTTTTGCTATGACAAGGGGAAGTAAATGGGCAGACGAAGAGGCAAAAGGGGCAGCAAGGCAGGAACCAAACAAGACGGAGATGGAAGTGCGGTTATCAGCTAGAAGAGCCACAGCCATTTTTGAATTCCGGGAAAAGAAACTGAAGAAGAGGTCTTCTAAGCTTTCACTAAAGTCCCCTAGACATGCATGCATGCAAAGGACTGAATCCCACCTTTTTATCTCCAGCCTTGGAATGCATGGAAGAAAGCATTTTGTGCAAACATATTTAAAGGCAATAGGAGAAGAGGAATCCCCGATATGCCTGAGCTGTAAACGAAGCCAAGAAACGATGGTGCGCATCTTGCTACAACGCTTGACAAATATGCAGTGCGGCAGAAGAAACACAAGAGCACATTTGAAAGAGGAATAAATCAACCCAAACGAGGAGGTCTTACCCAAACTCATTGGCTTCATCGATGGGACAAAGGACTCAGCAAGATCTACGGAACCTTCGATCGCTTGGAACACAAGACAGTGCTGACCAAGGGATGAAGCCAAGAGAACGAGGAAAGACCGACGAGGAGGCGGAGAGCAAGGATGGACACAACTTATCAAAACGAAAAGGCCTCATGCAGGAATAACCCCCTTCTCAAGGAAAAATCGTTGCAGAAATTGAAAGCTTAAGATGATGAAGATGGTCACATAGAGAAGCTTTATGTATTTATGCAGATTGTTGTCTTTACGGTCTTAGGGCCCCTCCCTCAAAAACTTTAAATCGAAAAAGAAATACATTAGACCTTATTCAGCTGCTACTGTAAAGCGGTCTTTTGTGTGATACGCGCTGAGATGCAGAATGTCTCTGAATTGAAATAGTATAATGACTAGAATCAATGGGTAGTACACCGATAGAACAGACGCAGGTCAAGTGATACCTACAAATATCTGAACTTTAATGTGGAATTAGAAATACATTCATGTGCGCTCAGTAGTCCTAATCCTAATGAAGAGGGCATTGCAGAACGGCGTTAGCGCACCTGGAGGCCAACATGAGCCGTTCACTTCGATTATTCTCCGGAGACTCATCCCAAGTTGCATGGGTTTAGGTCTCCGTTGCGCCTAGCCTCTTTCTCCGAACCCACCTGGGCTCAATGGCGAGTAAGGCGTGCCTGGCTGGCCGCGATTGCCATAATCGTACCGGGTTGGCACGACGCTCGCAGGAGGATGGCTCGCGCCGGTGGAATTCAGATTGATAACCCATTGCTTCACCTGAGGAACTCTGTATGTAGGAAGCAATGTCGCTTCAGAGTTCCCCGTCCTTGCTGGTGAGTTGATGTTGGAAAAAGTAGTTTCTGGTACGTTGCGGCGGATGGAGGGGGAGAAGTGGGTGAGGAAGGCGTGGTAAGATAGCAAGTATCTCGGGTTTTTCCAAAATTTGCGATAAGGGATGGTATCCAGTGGTCGATGCTATATCCCGGTACCTCGATGATAGGTTTATCCCGATCTAATTTCATTGGCTGTATTTTCTCTATTGCTGCCCCTGGTGATGACGTCTTTCCCCGCCGCTTGAACCACCATATAATACCAGCGAGAATCACTAGGGTCCCTGCGAGTCCCCCGATGACACCGCCAACAATTTCACCTACGTGGGACCTACTCGTGGAGTTCTGGGATCACTGAGCGATACCAAATTGCTGCTCCACAGTCGGCTGCTGTCCAATTTGGAAGTTTCTAAGGGAAATATATATCATATCAGAGATGAGAGAAACAATACATGAAAACGCATACGCACATATAGACTGTGTTTATGAAACGACCTCCGAGGAGATAACTTGTCGCCGTGGATCTGTCCAACCCTCAATTGCACCGGTACAAGATCCATTTGCATTTTTGACCACAAGCATTTCTCTCGGAAGAAGATAGCAGTATCCACCCAGTAGAACAGTGAAAGTGAAGTCTATGTCGCATGGAACGGAATACGCTTGACTAATATTGGAAGGGCCTACTGGAAGTGGTGCAGACCCCACAAACGGTGCGTCTAGCGAATCGATAAGTTTTGTATGACGGAAACGAAGGGGGAAAAGTAAACGTACACAATTGAGTGGCGTGAGCTTGAGGTAGGAATATGCTCGAGAAATAAGGTTCCACCGCAGCTAAGGCAGCCTGTGAGTTATTGGTCTCCGTTGAGCCGGCCGTAAACCTCCACCCATCCATCAGTATCAGCAAACTGCTACTTCCTAGGTTACCAGTGTTCACCCCCGAAGAATTGGAAGCCCCGTTGCTGGGAGGAACAATTTTTTGAACAACCTGCCAATGAATATCACCCTTATATGAGGATGTATCAGGTTGCTTCTGGAGGTGAAGGGTCCCAGCATTACCCGTGTTTTCGCCTCTAGACGATGAGACGGGGATCTGGGCCTGTGCCCCAAGGGGGTTGAGGGAAAGTCCGAAAGTAAAATTGGGCAGGTTAGGATTTCGAGACAACCACCCTGCAAATATGGTGTCCCCAAAGTTAGCAGTGCTCGCTCCGAGACCAATGACGCAAGAAATCCCTGGCTGGAAGACGGTAGAGGAATTGTATCGTATTACTGCTTGGAGTTGAGAAGTGTAACAAGTGTTAGGGAAAAGGACGCTACTTGTCTGGTTTGGGTACTGCCAAAAACTCCCATTAGACTCGCGCAATGCGCAATCCTCTTTGGATGCGATGCCCGTTCCAGCGTTAAAAGCTCCGCCAGCTATATTCAGTCTGCTGTTGTTCTCCGGAGTTGATCGTCTTGGCCGAATTTGACAGCGTAGAGTTGTACCTGATGTGGGTGTAGGTTTGTTGTTTAGTACTTGATGGGACCATGTTTCACCTACGTACGTTGGGATGTTATTGCTTGTACAGTTCGGACATGAAGCTGCAGCAACGATTGTGTAGCCTGTTGTTATTGACAGCGCGAACATAAAGCGCTGGGTTTGAGGGCCAGAACTCTGCATGAAGTGTCTTGAAAGACGAAGAAGTTGCACGACGAGTCCGGACCCCCCACCATGTCAACATTCGCAAGATATCGTTGATTGTCGCTGCTTGCAGTAAGGGGGACGTGCACAACTTGTAATGCGGGTGTGAGGTGGGCCGCTAGCAGAGTAGAAAGCCACAGACACAGAACCCCCAGCCGCGAAACATGGTGCCAGTGGAGGATGGGAACATGTCTACTCTGCTTTCGGAGGGAGGGCTCGGCGACAAATAAGGGTTGTGTGCATATATGTCCAGGGCGACGAAATCCTTGCGAGCTTGAGCTTCGAGAAAAGGAGCGCCAGGGACCAGAATAATATCGGGAACGTCCCCTGTTGCAATGAGAGACTTCCTTATGTGAACGTTATTTCATTCAAGATAGACGAATCGCTGTTGGTTTCTCCCCCCTCACTATATGCTTAGCCTGTCTTAGCAAAATGGTGGTCTGTCAGGACAGGCGGGATATCAAAACTCTATAATGACGTCAATCAGCATACAACCTAGGAAGAGTACCCGAGAAAGACAAAGCAATATAAGGAAAGTGTACCATACCGCACCAATAACTTTGAAATTTAATTTCCCATCTTGCGCAGAGAACGTCATGCGTAAGTGTTTATATACTAATGAACACAAGTGAGCTCAGATGAGAGAGTTTTTCGCCTTCCAACAGCCAGCCCTGATGTGAATAGGCCATTAGACATCGTCCCCGGTGAGACACGTCATTTAATTGAAGGCACGTTCTATACGAACCGTCCCCCCCACAAAAGGCTGCTCACCGTTTTAGAACAGAATGCTGTGTGAGAAGCATATGTAGGAAGTAACTTTTGAATGAGAAGGCCCCTAAGAAGAAGAATAGACGTCACGCCACCTCAGGAAACATCCGGTGAGCTGTTAGGGGAGAGGCTGGAAGAAAACCAGCGCGATGTCATTGAGTTTCCAGAAGATAGAGACTCTCTTGCTTCTGTAGCTCGCCAGTTAGAGGAAAGTTGCGCCTTATGCAATCGCACTTTCGCAGCAGTTCGGTGTGGTCACGCCACACAGCCACACAGCCGCCCCCCTCACAAGAATCCTATCTGGAACTCAGTGGCAAGTAACTTCTTTCCTGCTGTCTTGATATAATTTAAAAATGTAAGCAGTCGAAATTTTTGGAAAAAGAATGACGTACGCCCAGAAAATATGGAATTTATGCTGAAAGGGGAGACGTAATCTCCCGTATTCGAATCATTGGTGGCAATATCGAGGCATATATCTCTCATTCAGAGAAACGTCACTGTTGCTTGCCATCGACGATTGCGTTTCAATATGGTCCTGAACATTACATGTCCCATAAGGAGCAGAGCTCAGTACGTCCGCGTCCCACGTTGACCGAAGAGCTCACTAGTCTTCGTGTTAGGGTGTGACCCAGTATCAGGAGCTTCGACATTTTCCTTACCCATGAACCGCTTGGCCTGGTGGCGCGATTCTGCTAGACTGGCGAATATACCAGGGTTATACTGACCTGACATTCTCTTGCTGTGTATGAATAAACTGGTTTGAAACAAGTGCTTCGAGGTGGGCATCATATGTTGGCAACGGCAATGCAGACAGCGAGGACCTTGCGCGCCTTCTTGAGTCACACGATAGGAGTGTTGGGAGAGGAAGTGAACAGTAGGTGGATTGTCAGGCGTGAGTCGTGAACGGTGAAGCAGAGAGAATTATTCACTCACTCCAGGATGACATCAAGGCCCGCCACGGGACTTTCTTTACCATTGCGTGATGTATGGTAACTAGAAACGATCAGAGGCAGAAGGCACCGATTTCTGTCTGATACACTGTCCAACCTCACCTACATAACGAGCTGTGGGAGAGAGGGGGTGGGCACACATGGCAAGGAAAGACGTCTCGATCTTTTTTTAGCAGTCAATACTGGCGTAATACCACTGGGACAGAAAAAGAACCCAAACTAGCCGTATATGCTCCGAATGAATGCCTTACACCAAGTATAGTCGATACGCAAATAGACTGCAATACTCACCCGAATAAACGACAACGCCATCCAGATCACGACCTAAGTCGGATGTTGGATACACTCTTTCGCATCCTTTGAAATATATCTTAACTCTGGATCAATTCCGTCAGTAGCAGCCAAATTTGACTGCATGATTGTGCTTTGACTGATAACGGAGCGTTGGTACGAAACACACGCCTTGACTCTGTTATACGAACTTGTAGCAACTTGCACATGACGGGATTCCAAAACGAATTCAGGTGCCCCATACCAAAATGGAAAGATCCTCGGAAATTCAACGAGAGCTTCACTTGGCTCAGCGCTTTGGTGCTTCGGTAGCTTACGCGTCACGTGGCCCTGTCCACTTTTCACTGTCCACCGTCCACTTTTCACTTCCTACTTTTCCCGATGATATTTGTTCTTGTCTTGTATATAACTGGGACTGTTCCCAAGGATTCCACTACTCTCATCTCAGCAGTGTCAGTCTGCAGCACCGTTGTCATCTCAGCATGATATCGGATTGAGTGTGATGGAATGCTGAGTGACGCAAGCGAGTCGATTACGGAAGATACGTTGAAAAGTAGCAGTGACGCGACCGTGACAGTGGTCACATTCGTCGGGCACGATGCCACTGAGAAATGATTCTCTTTTGAATCGAACGCCTACAGCAGCAGCAACAGCGAAACCTACAATCGCTCACCCGTAAGTCTAATCTCATCTTCATATCCAGACACCGATATATATGTTGGCCTCCCCAGTCAGCTACGCCATCTCCTTAGCTGCCCACAACGGCGTGGAATAGTATACTATGTGTCTGGAAGCTCCATCCTCGAACGCGACTTACTCAATCCCACCACTGTTAGTCACACCCACACACCCACACACTCTTCACTCAGTTGATCTTTTTCTTAGTTTCCACGCAGCATCATCGAGCTCAACTTCCGACCGGTCTGCTTTACTACAATAGCGCTTCCTCACAACCCGCGCGCCCTTCTCTTCGCAACAGGAGGCTTCTCCTCTGAGCTCTATCTCTCTCTCCACGAGTACCCGCATTCTTCTTCCGCGACGCCACCCTCGCCACCCAAGCAGCGCTGGAGCTATCTCGCTCCTCCACAGGGTCCGCAGGAAATTGTTAACTTCTTGTTTTTCTCGCCGGCAGAGCTCACGGATGACACACGTCGATCATATGTCACACCCTCTGCAGGCAGTACTGCCGGTTCAACCTCGGACCTCCGTCTCGTGGCGTGCGGAAACGACATGACAGTGCGCTTTTTCGATGTAGTTCTGCGGGACAATAGTGATGATGGCCGCCGTCTTTTGTCGTGTGGTTTTCTTGCTCTTGAAACATGCGTCAACCATGGTGAGTTCCTTTCGTTTCATCGTCTCTCCCTTCACGTGCTCCTCAATCTGTCATAATTGACTCATCTGATTGTAATTCTTCTGTGATCGATGCATCATCTCCTCAGCTTCAATTTCCCCAGACGGTCGTACTCTCCTGTGCGCAGGCGATACACCAAATGCTTATCTCTTTCGTATCATCCCCGGCCCAACCGTAATCTTTCAACACCTCGCAACATATACAATCCCTATGCCTCCTCTTACCGGAGCCGGGACTATCAGTGCAATTGATGAGATGCGTACAAGGACTGCGCCCTCACCGATAACTCCCACGCAGACTCGTCATCCAGCTATGAACACCACATCCGCACACACCTTCCAGCCTTCCACGCAAACACAATCACCACTGCAAACATCACCAACATCACCCTCTCATACAGTCTCTCCCACATACACCACAGCCACCTCGCACGTGTTTCCCCCCACACAGCCGCTAATCGTTCCTCGCGCGTGCTTCAGCACCGCATGGACGTCAGATGGGTTGAAGTTTGCCCTTGCAGCACAAGAGGGCTCGCTAGCGGTGTGGGATGTGCGGAGTAGTGTGCCCATGTGGGTGTTTTGGACAGGGCTAAGGAAGGGTAGTGAGCGGACTGGTGAGAGCGAGAATAGAGCGGAAAGGGGGGATTGGGGAACGCCGATTGGGAGTGGTACGGAGAGTTGGGAAGTGCTTGTTAGAGGGGGAACGAGAAGGAACATTAGTGATCGGGATGGCTCGTGGCAGTGGTCTGATTTTGGAAGTTCTCGCGATTCAACCGCCGGAACGGGAACGGCGGCTAGCACGGGAACGACAATACAACCCAGCGTAACAGCGGGGAACGGGAGTGGGGTTACGGGTACATCTACAGCTCCAGCTCATTCAGCGCCCAATCATCCACGTGTTAGACCTGTTACCCTTCCGCTCACGATGCCTTACACCAGCAGCGGCAGTGACCAAAACGACAGCGGTACGTCTGGTGCCGCGAGCACCAGCACCCAATTCAATGTTACAGGCACACGGCCTGCCTGGCGTAGTATGAACCCCCCCACAGATCCCCCGCCCACTGTCGTGGGGGTCGAAACATCCACAGGATCGTTAGCCACTACCACAATCTTGGACCCAGCATCACCACCAGCGCCATCCACGACCCATCTTCACCTAGGCCCACGTCCAAATACGATCGTACATACTCAACTTGTCAATAATGTTTTCATACAAACATTTACAGACTCCAACTCCACCCCGCACACATCTTCACAATCAGATATGGAATTCCGTGGACCCGATAGTGGGATACGAAATGTGCAGTTCAGTTCAGGTGATGGAGGGCGAGAATTGTGTGTTTTTGTAGAGGTGAGTGTTGTTGAGGATATTTTATGAAGTACGAATGAGTGAATGATAAGTCAAACCCTCTTCCTTTACTCCGCCCATTTAAGCATTATCCCCGTTCTCTTCTCGAATTTGGCTGACCTCACGTCATAGCACACCACAAACATCCACGTCATAGACGCTCGCACTTTCGACCCTGCGACCCATCGCGTGTTTGTCTTTCCCGACGTAGGGAAACTTGTTGTTGCAAGGGATGGGCGAGACTCTGCCGATTCATCGGGAGATGTGCATCGGGGCGCAGATTCTGAGTCAGGTAGTACAGCGCAAGATGTGTCGGATTTACGCCAGGATGGGGAGTCAGAATTAGGCAACACAGCGGTCGAGAGTGCACGCCGCGATCCTGAGCTGGATGTACAGGTCCTGACGGAGGAGCATGCAACAACCTCTGTTATGCGGAACCCTACACCGGAGCCCAACACCCAACTGCATGCCCCGTTAGAGTCACAAATGCAGTGGGGAGCACTGGAAGAGCTGCAGGAGAGACAAATGGAGGTAACAGGGGAGAATGTGAGTGTAGCGGAGGGGGGTACGTCGTCTGTCGTCCCGCTGGAAGGTAGCCCCCAGCCGAACACTCAGCTAGAGAACCAAGCAGAACCCCAACCACGGTTCGTTCCAGGGTGGGATTCAGCAGTGTGGGAAGGCCATCAGGACATGCCATACTCACGTCAGGTAACCCTGGAGTCTCAGGAGGACTTGGAGAGAGACCTGGCACAGGAACGTATGGATGCTCGGGAGGGAAATATGCCAACCCTCGTGGTACGGAGTGCTACGCCTGAGCCAAACTCCCGGCTGGAGACTCAGCCGGAATCTACGACAAACCCAGAGTCAGTAACAACCACTCGAANNNGGACCCCGAACGCGGTGCGACGGATGCGCCATGGGTTATCTACCGTCCCGTACCCCCTGTCCCGGCCAACCCTGATGACCATTACCCCATAATATTAAACGCCAGATCATATTCTCCCCTTCCTCCCGCATCTATTATAGGTTCAGAGCCAACAGTAGTGCCCGACCCAACACCAGATCAAAATTCAGCCCCCACCTTCCC
>QMFG01017230.1:0-18812 GCA_003314545.1 Ramaria sp. MG151
AACCTTTCCTAGCTCAAATCACATTATTTCCAACTTGCTTGAAATAGGGAAGTACGCGCGTCGTATTTGATCTCCGCTAACAATAAGGACTCCACTGGCGACGCTCGCCAACAATAACCATCAGTCTTCTCATGCCGAAGCATACTGCGTGAATGATAGTCACGGGCCCTTCCACCGGCCAATTCAACACCCATTGCCATCCGAGCCTGAGTATTTAAGCCATCATACATACATACATGCATGCTTCTTGTCTCCATACCCTCCCACCATTGAGCGACTAGGTGCCATTGCAAGTCATCTAAACGCAGGACTCAACGCCATGTCGTTCAATGACCTTCCTTCTTTTGGAGAGCTTCCCAACTTTCATAACTACCCAGGATGCGCGTGGGATGTGTGGGGAAAGGGTGACGAGCTTGGCACAGTCAATCTGCTCACCGACGAGGTTGTAAAGCGTGCAGCCAACGAAGAAATAAAGTGAGTTCCCATGCTTGCTTATCTCTTATCCCGCCTTATCTGGCGCCAAGATCTGGGAAGAGCGTCTCCCTCAACTGGTGAGTTGCATCATGTTATGTTGGTTCTATTCACATCGTATCCCCATATGCAGGCCAATCAACTTCCCTAACAAGGTTTTCATTGCACCGACACAGTTTAGACAACCATCTGACTCCTACTGCAGCCCGTGTACAATCGTAAAGAGCCAGAGCACACGATCGTGACTAAATTCCCCGGCTATCCAGCTTATGATGATGAATTACATATAGTATGCAATCGTAATCTTTGTGGAATCTTCTGGAAACCTTCCACCTGATAATTTTTCTCAGAACACTCAGTCCGGAACCCAGTGGGACGGCCTCAGACATTTTGGTATACTGGAACAAAAGGTTTTCTATCAGGGGCAAGTTTATCATCCTTCGCATTATGTCAAGCGACTTCAATTACTTACGGTTCACCAGACTCCCCGCAGATTCGGTTAAGCTAGGCAAATCGGATATCAAGGATCCACTCAACGTTGATCCAGAGCTCGTCAGGCTCGGTATACATAGTATGTATACCACCCACAGTCTAACACATTGGTTCTCACACGTCACTTCACACTTTAGACTGGGCGAAGCATGGTTCCTCCGTTTCTATCTCTCCAAAGAAAATATCTTCAACTCACATGAATATCCCATTCAGGTATTTGCGGACGCGGTGTGCTCATCGACTTGGTCAAATTCTATACAGAATCGGGAACAAAGCCTCTTCCTTACGATCCCTGGTCTCCCCACTCCATTCCGGTGAAGGACATCCAGGCCGCTGCGAAAAAGCAAGGTGTCGAATTTAGACAGGCAGATATCTTACTCCTAAGGGTGGGCTTCATGCAGGTGCGTGTTACGAGAACCCCCCTTTTATTATTATCAGCTTCATGTTTAGAAATATTTTTCAATTCCACCTCCAGAGATTCAGCTTTTGCTCCCAGGATGAACGAGATAACCTAGCTGGGGGGCCAGACACCTTGTAAGCGCCCGGCGTTTTCCCGTTTTCTTTTCTTTTCTTTTCTCTTTTTTTATTTATTGGTATGACTTTGATACTTAATCAACTCAAATGTAGTGCCGGCCTCCAGCAAAGTCTCGAGATGAAGGAGTTCATTTGGTAGGAACATCTTGTGTTTTCTCTTTTCCAACGTTTTTATCAATTGAAATTTGCCATCTTTGACCCAGGAACAACCATTTCGCTGCGATAGCATCCGACCAGCCAGCTCTTGAGTGCTGGCCTCCCGTCGAGGGCGAGAAATATTTGCACGAAGTACGTGTCGTGAAATCTGTCAAATAGGGGTTACCTTTACATTTTCCTGATTTTCAATCACTCCTCAGACAATTATCGGGTAAGTATCTTCCATGCGCTACTCATCATCACAACAAGACTAATACGTGAATTATGGTTCAAAGACTCTTCGGTATGCCAATAGGTAAGGACTCTTTGCGCCTGTGTCCCTCCCCCCTCTTTTTTTTTTGTTACCCAGTCTTACAAAATACTAACGAACGGAACAATAAAATAAAAATCATATAGGTGAATTCTTTGATCTGGAAAAACTTTCAAAGGTTGCCGAAGAGACCGGACGGTACACGTTCTTCTTTTCGTCGTGGCCCCTTAACGTTCTGGGGGGTATTGCTTCCCCGCCTAACGCTGCTGCGATCTTCTGAACGTCGCAATAGTACGCCCAGAAAGTGAAAATGTTTTTTTTTTTTGTAGTTTGTTATCTCTGTGTAAAGTAAAAGTGTATGCAAGACAGATTTAGTGTCATGCATTCTTTTTTTTTTTTTTTTCTGCTCGCAGAGTAAAATGTTTATGGCTTAATGTCTCGAAGCATTGCGCAGTTGTTAACTTACAGTAAAGATACATGTGTGCGACCTTAGGAGTTTAATCATAGCTTGTATCGGCGCGACAATCGATGATGAGTGTGTGGAAAAAGCTTAGGAATGGCCCAACCTATACTGGACTATCTGAAGAAATATTGTTGAGTACTTAAAGATATCATACTATCCATTGGAATATACATTATTGGATTCTCATGTTCTTGCCCATACTCTCGAAGGCTTCCTACTCTAGTATATACCTTCTAGTCTTTCTCATGCGCAGGCATTCATAGGGGTCCTAGCTTGTTGAGCAAGTCATGCATCGACAAGGTGTTTTTCAGAAGAAAAAAGAAGAAAAAACGGTGCACAGGTATGTGCTCAAATGATCGACAGACGAGTGCCTCCCAACAGGACAATGCTAATAGCAAAAGAAGTTACATTCACAGCAACATAAAATTGGGCTTGATACATTTATCTTAAGACAGGAGCAAAACAAAGTAAAATAACTGACAAGTATTTATTATACGGCCCTCACGAATGGGTGCATCAATGCGTCCTTTGGCGTCAGTCTCCTGGCAGGATCGAGCACCATACATTTGTCAAGGAGGTCGATAAATGAAAGTACCATTTTCGTCTCGTCGTCCTTGAGCTTTGCAGACGCAGGCGGCATCAATCTAGCTCGGAGGTCGCGTGATGGCTTCGAGATATGCACCGTACGGGTGACATCCTATTCCCCCACAAACAAAAAAGAAGGAAAAAATGTGTGTTAGTATATGCGACGATATGATCTGTGGAGAGGCTTACACCACCAGTCACTTTGTCTCTCTCTATGCTTTGGAAGCCCCCCATGTCATCGAAATAAACATCCCCAAATTTGGCTTTCTTGATCATTTTCGAGTTGAATCGTCCTTTAAGTTCCATCATTAGCAGCAACATCTGATTGTTGGACCTTCCTGGGAAAAGAATCTTGCCCGTGTAGAGTTCATAAAGCGTACATCCTATGGACCACACGTCCAAAGAAGCGTCATACGGCAGGCCCAAGACTGCAACAGGGGAGAACTGTTAAGTAACTTAGGTATAGTAGGAGCGAACAAAAAAACTGACTTATTTCTGGTGCACGATAGAATCGACTGACAAGATAGGGTGTGATTTCGTTCTCCGAAACATCTGACGCTGATCCCAGATCACAGACCTTAAGCACTGTCTTGTTCTCGCTCACCTACAAAGAAAAGATTATGAATCGCATTAGAACGAAATAAAAGGGGTGGAGATACTTACGAGAATGTTATCTGGCTTAATGTCAGCATGCATGATGTTGCACTTGCGCAACAGACTGAGTGCAAGGAATAGCTGGCTCGTGTACGCTCGCACTGCTCGAATATTTAAACCGACGTCTTTACCAAATCGCTTGATCACATCACGCAGGTTCATGCTATTAAAGTCGATATTAGGTATTAAGAGTGGGATATAATCGGATAACACGAACCTAAGACTCTCGAAAACAAGGCATAGGTGTCCACGATGTTCAAAAGTACGCTCAAGACGCACCACATGCTTTTTATCTTCAGGGTCGGACTGCCGTAGCTTGTTTAAGATTTGTACCTCTTTCAGTCCGGCTCTGTGCCTAAAATATATATAAGCAATGCAGGTACTTGGACCTGGAAGACGCAACGCACATGCTTTCCTGGGCCCTGACAATCTTGATTGCGACTTCCTTACCCACTTCAGAGCCTTCACCATCAAGAATGCGAGCACGAACAACATTCGAAAACATCCCCTTCCCGAGAGAAGAGAACACCTGATATCTACCTCCATCAAGCTGCTCCCCTAAAATGATTTGGTAGTAGCCTTCGGGGTCAGCGGCAGAGTCTAACGTAGTTGTGGTAATAAGGGGTTTCACCGTAGACTTGTTGCGTGTAAAATCAGCTGATATTCTCTGGTAGAAGACAGCATAGCTCACCGTAGCAACTCCAACCTTTTTCTTTGTTTTTGACTTTGAGGTGACGATAGCGAACATATCATCTACATCCTCCTCCTCCTCCTCTTCCCTCACTTCTTCAATAATATCCATGGAATCTTCCTCGGGTTCTGCCTTTGCTCCCATCCCTCTGACTCTGCGCTGTTCATCCTCTCTTCTATCCAGACTCGGATCGTAGTCCGCCGCCGAAACTTGTTCTCCATCACCTCGTGCCCTCGTATCAGCTTCGACTGCTGATTCTTCCTCTGCACCCTCCTTAGTCAAAGAAAAGATATTATCTCCATTAGGCTGAGCTTCTGGGGAAGCGGAACGCGAAGCAATATGGACATTGTGTGCAGTATTCACTTCTTCATGAATCATGGAAGGCAACTCATGGCGACCGGACTGATCGTTGATAGAAAGATCTTGAACTAGTGGCTGGACGGACATACTAGGAGTTATACCGCGCTCTGGAGAATGTGTGTGAGAGGGGCCATTGGGAGTCCCACTAGCAGCGTATTTAGCGAGGATTGCCGCCCGTTTGGCACGCCGTGCAGCAATTTGTTTATCTAGCGAAGGCTCCTCTTCAGGAACGGTCAGTTCTAATTCGGGATCTGGCTCAGGATGCGACAAAGGTGGTTGCGTAGATGACGGTTGAACTTCTACCGGGTGTTTAGGGATATCCGGGTCATGATCTGGCCGGTGAGGCGAGGGTGTGTATGAGGATGACGGTGCACGTGAATACTCTCTACGAGGGGAAATCCTGGAATATAGGAGATACATTAACATCGAGCGTATGGCGCATGGGCAAAGAAATATAGACACGTACTCTCCTTCTTCCTTGTCAGAATCTCGGTCCTTCGAATTGCCATTGGCATGACTTCGATAAGAAGGTCTCCCATCATCGTGTCTCGAATGGGAGCTGCGGGTATAAGATCGTCTGTGATCCCTGTCTCTATCTCTCTCCCTTTCCCTTTCCCTATCTCTCTCCCTCCCGCGATCCCAACTGTCACGACGATGATAATCGTCACCTCTACGGTACACACCTCGGTCCCGTCGGTCGCGATCTCTATCTCTAGCAATATCCCTCTCTCTGTGATGGTCCGTTTTTAGATGCACCTCGCGCCAGTCCCGAGGTCGCGACCTGTCTTCGTCGTCTTCCCTTCGTCGTTTCCAAACGCCATTACGTTCTCCCTCATACGGACGCTTTGAGCCTGATGTGATGTCAGTCATACGTTGAACTTTAGATGGTACGGAGCACCGCACGATTGAGAAGATGAGTAGAAAGGGAATACCAGAACTTGCGAGGTCACGGGTAATTGCTCGCTGAGAGGGTGTCTTGTGGGCGTTTTGTTAGACGGAGATTCAAATGACAAACCTATCCTTTAATCGGTTTCATCGTATCTTGTGTATCCAAAGGATATTCTGATTTGTGCCGTTATCTTCTCAAATTGTTCACCGCCCTCTTAAAAACAGCTTTCTTAGTGTCACAAGATATTTTCCGCGTCAATCAACTTCACCATCGGAATGCCGCTGGATGTATTTCATGTTGGTCAGTCCTCTTACACTACAATCTTACACGGCATACAACGTAATAAAATTTGGCGCCTAGATTATATCCTCAGGGCCGAGCGTCTTAAGCGTAAAGATGGTGATGCAATCTGGGTAGACTTTGATTTTCTTTGGGGTGTCTTGCTACATTGATTCTTTCGTTATTGTAGGCATACACAGTGAAAGTCCGTGATTGTATATTGGAAGCCGTTTCCACCTCACCCACCCTTCATTAGTGGAAAAACTTTGGTTATTTCAACTATTCGTGAGCAATCTTCTCGTGTTCAGGAGGTTCGAATGAAACATGGTGTTCATAGACGTGAAGATGAGAGTCACCCATGTTTCCAGCGTGATCCATCATTGTTGCAAGACTTTTGGACATCAACTGGCCTCAACCCAGATTATTACAATCATGTGACCGGGGTTGTCATTGTACCGCCCACAACTTATATCGGTAAACTCGATGAATACGTCAACGCCAAGTATTAATATTCTATGTACAGATAAATGCAGAAATAAGCGGGCTAACAATACGTCGGATGCAAAGCCGGGTATTAACAATGAGTCTTGGCCAGTGGATCAGGCTTTTGCTGAAACTGCACCAAACTGCACCATACGTTAGTCAATCTAAACAAGCTGGCGTCCTTGATGATTGTGGTGATACTGGATATATAATTGATCCTGAAGCTCTAACTTCAAAGCCGGCGCATAGTACCCAAAACAACAGATCTCCACTTAAATCGGTAGGTGAGTCGAGGGATGGGCGCTGATATATGAAGCGACTGTATCTATAGGTAGGTCTCGAGGCTTCCCAGCCACCTTATGAATCCACTTTGGCCTCAAGAAGAGAGAGCACTTTGGGTCCGAGAACAAGATCTGTTGCACATTTTGATAAGAAGACAAGAAGCATCGTCACGACAAAACGGAAACAAGCCACTCTCGATTATCAAAACCCCCCTACAAAACGTCATTGTCCCCCTTTTGTGCGTACCGGCTATGTTGCTTCTCTTTATTGGCTGAATTACTGCTTTCACACCAGGCTGCTACAGAAGCTCTGTCAGGTCTTAATGACATGGACGTGGATTCTGACAACAGGCGAAATTCGTCTTGTCCACAGATTGTGAATTTTGGACCACCCGAGTTAGGAGTCGACGACGACGATCTATATGTCCCAGTACGTGTGAATTAAGTATTATTTCTTGAACTCCTGGTTATCACCATCGTCTTCAAGCACAACCATATTGCAGACATGTCAGGATCTTGGTCTGGTTACGACGGTCAGCAGGGAGTGCAATCCGCCACTCTAGCAGTTAAGATCGTGGCCTCCATGTCAGTTTCGCTACACCCAATGATGGATGGCTAGCTTATTCCTTTTTGTTCATCAATGTTTTACTTTACTACCACAAGGTCGACAGCCGAAAACCACGTAGAATCTATCGTTACAGCCTCGCAACAACCTAATACGTATGTTATCCCCATTTCCGGTTTATAGTTCTTGTTTTTCTCACCATGTCACCTTTACAAGCAGTTCAGAGCGTACCTTTGGCGCATCTAACAGGCATGTATTAGATACAAAATTTTCTAATGCCCAACGTAATCCATGCACTAGTAGCGTAAAGTCAGACTGTCCGGGTTTTAATCTGGTGCTAGACGTTACGCATGTCCTACCGCTGGTTTTCAAAGATATTCCCTTTGGCATGTTGGATGCGTTTGATGATTTACTGTTTTGCAAACTCAGCTTGCCTATAAATGGGTTCTATGCCCATCGCGACGTCCAATCCATTATATCACGCTGGCGTGAAGGAGACAAATGCGACACTGTGAAACTGTGTCTGCAGGAGGGTGGAATAACTAATCAGCACAAAGAAGGATGGCGCACCCTCCACCAGGAGTTATTCCAAAAAGAATTGGTAGGCTCTATTATCATCGCCCGTTGAGGATAAATTTAATCGAGTTGTTGAATACGTAGTGTCTGATTACGTTCCTTCCTGATACACCTGATGCCTTTATAATCTTTTCGTCGCAAAGCAGACCGTTCGGGAGGGCGATTGGTGCTGATAGTCGACGACTTGGTTGGGCAAATACCATTTTAGCTTGCTGCGTGAAGATCATGTCTCGTTCCATCCCCTTTGAGAAGCAAGGAATGATGTGAGCAATGATAGTGGAATTTGGGGGTTTGCACACAATTCCCCAGTCGGAGTTTTCCCAGTGTAGAGAACTGTCACTACACTTACAATCATTTGCAAATAATGATCATGACATGGTTGAACTAGCATTATTCGCTACCTCACCGAACTGATTCCTGGCCATCCAAGCAGAGTCGATACAGGCCACTTCCAAGTCTCCCTATGTAGGTGACGAATAATCCATCGCCCGATCCAAAAACTTTCACATCACACAACAAAGTCAGCCACTGTCAACCCATGCCCATGCCCATGCCCTTCTCTTTATTACAAGCGATTCATTTCATGACACGACTTTCTCTCATAAAAACTAGGAATCTGCGTCGCACAGTGTCCTCACCAAACTTGCCTGCTAGCGTTTCAAGTTTGGCCCTATCTCCACTTCGCAACATCTCATCATCCTTAGCTCCCCATCCCGCAGGAGGTAAGACTTTCTTCCTCGTAGAGCTCTTGGACGAAGAAGAACTACGACTGACCAAGTCGATCTCACGCGGTCGTGCTTTTCTAAAGTGGCCTTGTTCCAAGAGTTTTCGATAGTGTTCTGCCCTGGAGCGAGTCGGCGGTGAATAATCGTCAGAAAATTCTCCAGGATCAGGAGCCGTATATCCAAGAAATGGAACCCCATTCCGTGTCCCCTCCAAGACCCTGTTTGAGGCTGCATAATCCTGCCCCTCCGTATAGTCATCACCGTGCGAAGCGTTCTCAGCAGCAATTCGCATTCGCAGCAATAACCTATCTGTCGCATCAAGATCCATATCCTGTTGAAGCCAAGCTCGTTGCACCACACTAGAGGAAAAGCCATGATTTTCTTCCAATCGCTTGAAAATGGCACCAAGACCAGCCCTAATGACACGGTTGTATGTGGACGGGGACCACTTGGAAATTAAAGCGGAACCGGAGTGTTGGGATTCTGGATATCCGAGAACTGGGATGACGGAAGATTGTGATGGGAGATAACGGGTGACCCTACGCTCGGGAGCAGCTGGAGGAGTACAAGAAACTAACGCTAGAGAATCCGAGTTTGACGTAACGTCCAGTGAGGTTCGTCTATTCCGAAACTGGGTCGTCGTATGAGTCAATGCACGTTTACCAAATTTCTTGACCAAGTCAATGCTCGGCAAGCTCGAGCGAGACTTGAACCCAGCGAACGTTTGTCGTCGACCCTTACCACGAGACGCCATTTGTCGAGGGACAGGAGAATCGAGCTGCACACGGATAGCTGATGAGTCTGAACCAGGCTCAGCTAGATGGGCAGTGTTTAACACATAAGGGTCGCGTGTGTTCCCCGACGCAACAGGCGTTAAAGCCCTAAACACATCTGTCACCTTCCTTCCCAAGGCCATATGATCCTCCTTGAAACGATGACTCTGACTAGGAGTGTCTCTAGAAACGTCTTCCACCTCTGAGCCACTCATCGGATGTAACTCACGAGTCGCGAGGATTGGAATAGGTTCCCCGGCTATAGGTGTTTGTTGGCCAGACTTGTGCTTAGAATTGTTAAATGCAGCAGAACGGTTCAAATGTTGATCGACCGTATCGTTTGGAATGCTACCTCTAGTCGATAAATCATTGCTCACAGCATCCAAAGGCTAGGCAAGGCGTCAGAAGAATGCGTGGCGAATGGAATGCCTCGTTACCTCTGGCTGGTTTGATCTACGTTTCTCAGCTTGAGTCTCCTGCACTTGAGGAGGCACCGTCTTGTGACTTCTAGCGTCCTCATCGTCATTCCGCTTGCCGCTGGTCGCATCATGAGTACCGCCTTTCTGGCCTATGCTTCCTGAAACTACTCTCCTCTCTCTGACCCAGTTGCTACCTCTAAATGACATCCTCGAACGAGGTTTCGGCAGACCATAAATCACCTCGGGGCGTCGTGGTGAGGGGGAAGAGGATGCAAATGGTCCATCAGAACCAGGCTCATATCTAACATCTTCTTTCCTGGGGGTCTCGTTTTGTGTAACTCCGCACAATGCACGCGGGGGAGAATTTGTGTCAAGTTTCTGGAGATCGCTGGTATGTCGTGGCAAGGGGGGAGATTCCAAAAAGGGTTCAGGTAACATGGACGAAGCGAAGAGTGGGAGTTTAGGTGATTCCAGACGTGTCTCCACTAGCTGATCTGAATGTATGGCGGGAGGGTACAGGGGAGAGAGGCTACCGCTGGCAACAACAGAAACAGGAAACGCAGATGGTGAGTGACAACTCCTCCCTTCGACTTTGACAGTGAGCATTGACGAGTCAGACGTAGTGCTTGGGGACCGGAGAGACCGTTCTGACTGCACATTGGTGGACGGAGGGGTTGGGTGATGGGAACGACCGACGGTTGTTGGCTGAGAAGTTAATTGTAGCGATGTTTTTGAAATCTCAATTGCGTCTCCAGAGGTATCGAGGGGTTTTTCAAGAGTACGAGCGGGAGATGACTCGGGACAGCCTGGCAGCGCAGTTGTCTGCTTAAAAGGGACTTGAACATCCATTGGCGTAGTGTTGGATTTATGAGCGTTAGTGCTGTCATTTCGCGGGAACTCAGTTTCAGTCACATTAAGTGTATATATATCACGTACGAGGCGGCGTTCTGTTTAGAAGGTTCAGGTAATTGGCCATTGATTTGTCCAAGGTACGTAGGCGTGTTTGGGGGAACTCGTGCTTGTAGATCGCTGATTGACGCGAGATACAATTAGCCTCAAAGGGGTTATCCAGAGCATCTCTAGTTACATACGATGAATTATTTCCCGTGGGATGTGTGGGTAATGTATTATCAAAATCACGGCAGTCCGTATGGATGTGAGCAGATGTTTGTCGACCACCATCGCTTTAGGGCAAAGAAAAGTGAATTTCAAACACAACTTCAAGGAGTAAGCAACATACGAATAGTCCGATGGATATGATAAGCTCTCATCACCTTCCTTGTCCTCTCCAACTTCGCACGCCTCAGGCTTCTGGCGACCAGTAACAGGATCTAATCGATTCATGTCCCCCCCACCTTCTCCAGAATTGATACCATTGTCAATGCTTATGGGTGATATTAATGCACCCCGCTGGGCCACTTCTGTCCCTTGGTTGTCACTCGAGCTAGGCAACGTTTTCCGTCTCTTTGGCAGAGGAAACCCATCAGGAACAATATTTGACGTGTCTTCCTCCTCTTCGACTCTCTGCCTTTTGCCGGCATGTTCAGCGTTTTGCTGGCTTGCGTTTAACGCACACAACACCCCATCAGTCTGTCCCATCTGCAACTCTGGCTTCTCCTCACTATCTTCAGGGGCCTTCTTGTCCAAATCAGAGTCAACGCCATGTCTCTCCTGCCATTGAGAAATGAGCGTGTCGAAATGCCCCTTCGCTTTCACGTATCTGTTCCGCCAGGATTGCCATGTATGGGTTTCGGCCCACGGGTACTTGTGTGGCTACGAAAATAAATAAATAAATTGAGAATTCAACCTGTACCAAACCAAAAAAAAAAAACAAGCAGCAGAAACTCGACTCACATTGGCCACCAAAACTCTCTGGTACAAGGCTGATCCGGAACGTCCGTACTTTGCATTCGACTGCTTCGACGAGGACATTTCCGCCAAGAATCTAACGAGGTTATTGTCTTCCCTCGCAGTAAATTCCGTACGACTGTGCCTGGGAAGGGAACGGGACTGAGAAACGGGGCTATTGTTTTTCTCCCAAAGTGCGTGAATACGGCGATCGAAGTGTTGGCGGTGGTCGGTATAGCGTGTCATCCAGCTCATCCACGTGTGTCGCACAGACCAAGGCCATCGATCTGGCTGTTGGGGCAAGATCAAAACCATAAGAGTTTAAGGTATGACCACCTTCAAAGCAAAAACTGCTCACATTCTCCACTAGCTGCTTATAAAAATCTGATCGTACACGACCTCCAGCCTCCCTGGAGTCGTTTGCTGCGATATATTCCGCTAGATCGTCGTCGTCCTCAGCCGTAAACTTTGCTACCATTGGCAGCGGTGGCGGCGTGTGCATGCGTGAGTAGCACGTGATCAGAAAGCGTGTCATCTTATGTAACGCAGTCGCCCTGAAATGGGTTTCTACTCTCTGGAGGACTTTGTCGGGGGTGCTGTATCGCTCCACCGTAAGTTAAAGCCTAGTGTTTGTTCGTAGATGAACTAGGATGGTATGTCTGATATGCAGAAACAACTTTACTACAGTTCATATGCTACACGCCAATCATCCCTTATCGTCCAAAGAACACAACTGTAGCTGTGATATCATCCCTGTGACACAAAAAAAAGAGTCAGCATCGCATGCTGTAAGAGTACAATGCAATGAACTCAAACCAGTAGGACCTCGCACGCGGACTTCGCATACTTAACAACGCTTCTCTCAAGTCTTCATTGGCACCTCCAAGAGCGTTTCGAACCAAGTGCGTGGCCACGTTAGCATCGACTGTAACAAACCTCTTCTCGGCGCACCACTGTTTGTATCGAACAGGGTTGTCGGGCGTATTGCTCTCCTCGTGGCAGATAACAGGAAGATGACCCTCAGCTGTTCCTCTGCTACCCCACCACCAGTCCCTCCAGGGCCTACGACGACCCTCATGTTGTTGAACCCACTTCCCGACGAGTCCAACCACTTCTTTGTTCGTCAAGCATTCCCACAAGCCGTCCGTAGCTAGAACAATGAAATCTCCCGGCTGCACAAGGGTAGTTTTGACGACTGGTTCCGCGGTAAAATAAGGAGGGGTTTTGATGGAATCCAGGACTGTCCGGCCAAGGTAAGAATCCTTCAATCTCTCCTGGGTTTTCCTGCTCCATTTCCACCTCGCATCGCCAAAGGCACGGGATGGACCGAACCCCATGGTCCTCCCGTCCTGAACGACTACTTCACCAGGATGTTCCGCCTCAACTCGCTTCTTTTCGTCGGAATTAAACCCAGTCTGGTCAGTAGTTAACACTTCAAGATCAAACCTACCATCTGAGCGCTTTCTTCCCAGGACCGCCCGACAATCACCCGTGAGAGCAACCCGGAGCTTGGAGCTTTTGGCGTCGTAAAACGCCAGCAACGCGCACGCTCCTGCATAGGCAGGCGCGAGAAGATTTATAGCGACACTGCGCGATTTTGATTGCAGAGCTTGCTCAACATTCTCGTGCACGATCTTGTGGTCCAACCGCTTGAAGGCACGAGTAATAGCCTCCGCAAAAGGGTCGGAAGAGTCGGTACTCTCAGGACTGCTGTCTTCAAGCTCTCTAATCACCGTGTCGATCAACTCCTCCCTGAGTAATGCACTGGTCTCCCAGCCCGCATGGCCATCAAGCACGGTGAAAAAGCTCCAGTAAGAATCATCAGACTTGACGAACGCCTCTGAATGATCATCCTCCAACGGATCATTGCTGACAGAAGTCACCCAAAAAACGATCAGAAAAGCATCCCATAACAAGACTTCATTAACCTCAGACTAACCTAGCGACCTGCGTGATATCATACCGAGCTACTCCCGATGTCGACGGAGGGTGATATGACTCTTCATATCGCTTCAACAACCCCTCTGCATCGAAGGCCCTCCTTGAGACAAAGGCGTCTACTGATTTACGTGAACGAAGGGTGCGGACCTCGTCGTCTAAGAGCAAAGCTTGAGATTTAGTTTCATGCTCATTGCCAAGGGCCCGATCCGCGTGCAGCGGATCCACAACAAGAGCACAGTACGTTGCCAATGAGAGTCCAAGCGTAGATGCCACCGCCAGGCCAACTCCGGGCCGCCGCTCGTGCCCACTCCTTGTGGTAAGTACGCGACGTGTTAAGATGGAGGAGCCACGACAGACTGTTAAACGTGGAGAACGAGCGATGGGAACTAGAGACCGCTGTAGAGACATGGACGAGAGCGAGCCTCCACCTCGTCACTTACACCGCGTCTAATCACGATGATAGTAGAGATTACGTCATATTTACGCTCCATGCTACATGCTACATGTATCTGAGATAATGCCACGAGTTCACCAAGAAGATACATATCGATAATGGAGGAGGGAATAGGATGGATGTATGCAAAAAACAAAAAACAAAAAAACCGACGGGTGGCTTACGTGTGAATGTTTCGAAAATCGTATAAGACTGGGGGAAATGCTATCGTCTGGCAGATCCTGCCGTTTCGTCTTCAAGGTCCATACTTCCTTCCGCAGAAGCGTACGTGGACAATCTCCGCGAGATAGGGCGCGGCTGCGCTGGCGCAGGCAGGGGGGCTTCGGCGTCATCATACTCCTCACCAGCGGCAGCTCCATTCCCATTTTCCACCAGGTTTCTCTGACTGGCACGACGGACTCGCGGCTTGGACTGCTCGACATCGGGTACCTCTGGTTGATCCAGAGACTTTTCAGGTATCTTTTTGTATGAAAAAAAAAAAAATTTCCCCATCAGACAACGGAACAAAAACATATATATAAAGTCCTTACTGCCAAGCGCACGAAGAATGCCAACCCTGTCGAGCACGCCGCATATAGAAACACGCGTCGAAGAGCTATCCCATATGAATCACGCGCGTGTTGCTGCAACTCGGGGGGTAGGCTGGCTACCAGGCGAGACGAGTGCCGAATGCGTCGAATCGTCTTGGTCATAATTTATTTTCGTTAGCTGGGGGGAATTCCATACATCCCAAGGAACGGGGCTTACATCCGCCGCTCCAGGTCCAGTAATGCGCTTGCCGAGCTCGCGATCCAGGAGGGACTGGAATATGGCTGAGCCTACGGCTACGCCAGTGACTTGCCCTGAAGATACTATCAAACAATGCATACACGAAAAGAAGACAAGGTGATTACCGATTCCGCGCCATAGCTGACTGAACCCGGTTGCGACAGCCATCTCCGATTCTGGAGAAAACAATACAATGATCCACGGTCCGATATATACACCGTTACGCTTAGAAACTCACGCTCCACATATACAAGCATAGCAACTTGATGATGGTTAGACATTAGTCTTCGCAAACGCAAATGCAATATAGACACGCTCACTCAATGTTGTTTGCAATACGACGGCATTTCCAAAGCCCAACGGAATCTGAAGTAGAGTCCAGATAATCAGGGATAACACAATGAGGATAAGCCACGCGTACTATAGAGAACCACTGAGCGAATATACCCGAATGCTCGTTTAGACGACTCATTAGCATCTACGGTGCGATATTAGATCAAATTACGGAATAGAAATAGAAGAATACGTGCAGTAGCTACGAATGGGCAAAAACCAAACAGCGTATCCAATAGCTTATATTTCCCTGTGGTCGACATAACCCAACTTCAAAGGACAAAGCGTTAGAAACTTGAAAATGCACAAGTTTTTCAACCGACCCTGCAAACAACGAGCCAAAAGACATGGACATGCTGTTTGGCAACAGATGTGTCCCTACACGGAAGCAAGGTCAACACAGTATGCGTACGAAAATAATAAGGTAGAACACACCTGCTGTTGAAGCCGAAGTTAACATCACGGTTTCAAAGAACATCGGAAAGAAGAACATGACGGTGAAGTTGCACATCGTGACCTGAAAGGCAAACGGTGAATAACTGTGCCACGCGCGTAACGAGAATGTGCGTACAAGGAGATTGCTTGTGCCGATTAACATGGGAACCTTTTGTCGTAGCAGGAAGGGTGCAAGAACGGGCTCAGGAGCGATCAAGACTTCGATTAGGACGAAAACAATAAAGGCCACAACAGACATGCACAACGTCACGATAACGCTAGGAGAATTCCAAGGCATTTCGTCGTTGTATTTATAACTGAGGAAGAACAGCAAAGAACCCATCTGGTGCGGGAAGATATTAACGAAAGTCGCTACTAAGCGCTTGGACTTACGGATACCAAAAGACCGAGGCTGCCACCATAATCAATACGTTTCAAGACATCCAGAGTGCTCTTTCCCTTGCCCTAAAAGATATTCAGCGATGCCAACGTTTATAACCAGGAATCCAGGCTTACAGGGGTGACATAACGCAAATTGTACCCCGTCAGCGTGAAAGACAAAACAAACAACGGAATCTGGATCAGAAAAGCCCAGCGCCATCCGTATCTAGGGCTGACTCAGCGCCGAGTATGGGTCTAAACAAACAAGGTCTTAACTTGTCACTGATGTACCCTCCGAGAGGGCCGCCGAGCCCCATCCCAGCCTGGAAATTTATCAGTGTAGTGACATCAAGAAACAACCATGGAACCTACCCCATTAAAAATATTCGAGATGCCCTGAGCGAGACTGCGATCCCGCAAACTGTACATATCGCTCGTGATGACTGTAGCGGTCGTGAAGACCCCTCCGCCGCCTATCCCACTCAACTAAACGCCTATAAGTCAGCTATGCTGGACAAGACCACGACCTCGGTTCTTCTTCTCCGGCATCAGAGGCAATCAGTCAACTCACGAAACGTGCAGCAATAAGCATCTCTAAGCTCGTCGACAGCCCACAACAAAGCGCCCCAATGCCAGCAAAGAACACTGCGGTCTGGTTCGCTGCGCGTCGTCCCATGACGTTGGAGAGACGCCCGTAGAGAGGGGTAAAGGTACATGTCGCGAGAAGATACCTGGATGCGGGTTTAGAAACGCTGAAATGCGTGGCAGAGAATGAGTACGCACGAAGTTCCTAGCCAACTCGCTTGGTTCGATTTGTGATACTCGGAAGAAATCGATGACACCACTGCGGCATCGATCGAAAGAAGGCCCAAAACATTAAAAGAACGTGACACTCACAAGTGGCAACAAGCGTGGCTTGTCGGGACGTCGAGTGCCCAAGTAAGCCCACATTCCCACGTAACGGTGTTGAAATGAACGGGACTTACTATTCAAGGACTGCATTTGACACGCAACTGTTACCGTCTGCCTATGGAAAAAAAAAAAGATCCACGCACGGAAAGAAAAGTGGCAATGTAGATGCCTGCTAGTATGGAACGTCGGTCTGCTGCAGTAATCTCCAGTGGTCCCAGACGGCGAGCAGGAGCATTGCTGGCAGCATGAGCTGGGCCAGTGGGGACTTGCGACTGAGCACCCAAATTGGCATTGCCAAGCAAGGGTGAGCGTTCGGTAGACATGGACTGTTGCTGTACGGCTGAAAGTCACTTATCGGCCTGGTCTGTCTGTTCAAGAAGGGATCGACGAATGGGACTGGGCCCAGGTGGGGGATTAGAGAAATTAATGGGAAAAGCTGCGCCCGAGCTTTATAGCAAAAATCTATCCGCTGAACCTGCCGACTTGCCGCCGCTCTTACTCTGTAAGGAGTATTAATATTCTCTAAGCAGGTCCATCATCATACTCTAGACCTATTCATAAGTAAGCACTCAATTATAGCCCAGCCATAGAGTACTAGAATAACTAATTACAGTACAAGGTGTATACAGCTAGATGAGGCTAGTTGAGAGCTGCCCCCTATTATCGGCCACACACTTGTATACGATCCCACCCGGATGACTGATGTCATATTACGGAAATACCCTCCCGAATCCGCGAAGCAAAACTTCGTCCAGACGCCCGACTGCTATTGGCAGCGGGTCTGTCAAGTGCCTTCCCAAGTCGCAACAAATGCTTCACTTTCGCAAGCTCAATATCAACATCAGGGAAAGGTTCCCAGGCTCGTGCAGGATCAGAGCTCTTAATTGTCTACTTGCATGCCATTCTCACCAGTTGTAGCAACGTCCTTCGCCGACACCGCTTCTCTAGACCCCATCGAGACGCCCGTGCCTCGACTCGCGTCGGGACATGTTTCAGGGTCAGGTGGCTTGGCTTCTCCGTTCACCGCACCGGTCCGAACACCTCCGGAGCTCTCTTCACCTGCCGCGCTAGCCGTCACATGCGCTGGCGCCTCCGTCCTCTCCTTCTCCTTCTCCTGCTCGATACTCGTCATGAGCATATCCACATCACCTGTCCCTATCTTTCCAAAAAGATGCAGGTGCTCCGTACGAGCACGCCTGAGTGCAAGCCATGAGAATCGGTCTTTTTGCTGTGCATTGTCCATTTCTCCTCAGCGCAACGACAAGCTGAAGGAATGAGGATGCAACTCACCTCGAGCAGCTTAGCCAGCTGAGCATCCTGTTTCGGAGGTGAAGGCACGGTCACCTTGGAACTGGGCGCTGGGGCTGCTTGGCTAGCCGGAGGAGCAACGTGCCGGTTTGGGGTCTGCGGCTTGGTGAATGGCGCTGGGCTTGCCACAGGCCGGGGGGGGAGCGACGGGTGGAGAGAAGCAGCACCGGCAGGAGCTGCAGCCACTGGTATCGGAGCAGCAGGCCGTGGAGTCGGTGCTACTGGCTGCGGTGCGGCAGCCACCGGAGTGGGTGCCAATGTCGACGATTGTGACTCGGGAGAGACTTGCGACGACGCAGACTCTTGTGGCGGTGCAGGTTTGGTGCTCGACTCCAAAGGTGCGGAGTTCGCCAGTGTCGGAGCTGCCACCTTTCCAAGCTGTCGTTTTCGCATCTCAATCCTCATTTCACTCTGTTTGATACGCTTCGCAAAATCCTTCAGCTCCCCGGGTCTATGATTAAGCGTAATGAATCATCAGATGTTCGCGCGGCATACTCGGTGGAATCTCACCCAGGAGGATGTTCGCAATCATGAATACTGTGGAAGCCTGTCTCCCAGATCTCTGTCAATGCTTCTGTGCCCCATTTGAAACGCCACTCCGACGAAGGCTCCATCAATCTTCTCCGCTTTTCTCGCGTCTGCTCTTCTAGGGGAGGCTGAAGGGGCTCCTTGTCAAATGGAGGGCATAGATCATTTTTCCATTTGATCTAAAAACACAAAATGAGCACACAAATGAATATACAGACTTTCTGAAACACACCCAATTGCGCTCTCTATCAAGGATAG
>QMFG01017231.1:0-23692 GCA_003314545.1 Ramaria sp. MG151
ACAATAACCCAAAGCACAAGTCAAAGAAGGCTAAGAACTGGATGGAAAACAACAATATCACTCTCCTTGACTGGCCTGCACAGTTTCCAAACCTGAATCCTATTGAGCACCTCTGGGATCATGCAAAAAAAACAGGGAGTATCCAACACCACCCAAGGGAGTTTGGTAAATTTGGGAGAGAGTAGAGGTATGGAATAACATACCACCAGAGGTGTGTCAGAATTTGATAGAGATTATGCCTAGAAGACTTGAGGCAGTAATTAAGGCTAAGGGGGGCAATACAAAGTACTAGAATTTCAACTTACTATTTTCCTGATACCCTCTCACTAAACTGAGTCAATGGGCCCTTGATTTGAATTGCCCATATCTTCATCACCCCTGATTGGAATTACATAGTTTTTTAATGATTGCATAGCCCTGATCAGATTTGTTCTTTGATGCACCAACACTTTTTTCATATATGTTTTACATTCAAAGCTATTCAATGAATAGTCCAAAAGCACCAAACATTGACTCAGTTTTGTGAGTCACTGTAGGTGGCACTACATGTCCTCATTGATTTTTTTAAATTTAGTGGCACATTTTAGTACCTTCAGCAAGTGCTCCTCTTTGACAAGGTTAGCAAGGCCTATAGTGAAGAAAGGATGCTGCAGGTACCATTGACACCCAAGGGTGGGGCTTTTCCCATCCCATGACATGTTAGATGAATGGCTTTTCAGCTGGAGTTGCAGCACACATTGAGGTACTAGTACTTGGGAGGATGATCCAGTCTAGACACCAGTTGAGTGTCCTGTCACGATCACAAATTGGACATCCCATTCACATCATCCTTGTTCTGAAGCAATCCTTCTGAAGCATTTTGTCCGAACTCCGAAGCAACATTGCCGCACTTCCATCACTTTCATCCAACAACTCTTTTATCCATCACTTTGGCTCAAGCACTCCATCTAGTGAAACAATCATTGGTCAGGTCCAATCATATTCTTTTTTTAGAAAGAACCACCCTGACTATCCCCATCACTATCCCCATCTTTCACCATAAACTTATTGATTGAGTTATTCATATTCCCTCAAAGCTTGTGATGATATGCCATATCATCAGACTCAATGATATGAATGTTCTAGACTCTCATAATTACCCTCTGAAAGATTTATGCATGGCTATCCCTACCTGAAGAGCCACGCAATTCGGAAACATGTTTCAGGAGTTGTTGTTAATCCGTTTATCCTTTTCTTCATTCACAATTTTCCTTCAACCCTTGTTATTTGTTTCCTATGGCCTTTAACTAGTATACATGTACCTTAGCTACTTTCCAATCCTCACGGATTCTTTCCCATTCACTCTCTCTTCCAAACCGTTTGGTATATAGCTAGCACATCCGCATGTATATTCCCTAGTTCAATTATTGTACATCTACTTGATTGTTCTACTCCAACTTGCCAACTCGTCATGAACTACCTTGAACAGCAACTTCACATTTAAGTAAGTACTCTAAAACTCATCTACATTGGTTTAAATACACTTTGAAAGAATGTGAGACCATTGGCTGTGATCGACATGGACTGAAAGGTTCATTTGATCCACAAGATAGAATCCTTTTGGAATATCTATCTCTTCGGAACTATGCACCTCTTCACAAACATTCCAAAAGCCATTCACTTTTACTGTAGGATTTCTATTCGCTTTCGAATATCATTCTATTAGTGTTGAAACATTTTCAAGCATTACTACTAACACTACATTCATCTATAACATTTATCCTTGATAATTGAATTCTGATATGTCCACATCCGATATATTGGACAAGGAGAATGAAGGCAATTATGAGAATGTCATTGACTATTTAGGTTCTTATATCAGCAAGAATCTTTCACAAAAGAGGTTGAGGTCAAGAAGCCTTCCAAGGTGCTATACAGACTGGTAGTGGCTCAAGCACAAAGAGTCAGTGCTAGACAACCAGGATAGCACTACATGGCAGGTAAATCATGGCATTTGTTGTTACTGCAAGTTATTGGGAGTATGCCTTATAGAAACTATTTCAAGTGGGAAATCAATGCTGACAGGATGCTTGAACCCATTCTTACCTATCCCCAAACTATATCGATGTTACAATGCCCGCTAGTCCAAGGAGAAGGCATGCTAGTCTTGCATGTTGTGGAGATAATAGTTCAGCACTATACAGGATGTGTAGTGTTCTGCCTAGCACACCAGGCTTCTGAAGGATGACATAGAAAAGCACTAAGATGTTAAGATGTCAATTGGGTTATAGTATAACCATGTTAATACAAAAAAAAAAAAACAGAGATGTTGTATCATGGTTTTAGGCTGATAGGCAAAGAAGGGTTGGTGTTGCACAAATTTGTTTGTGTCAATGCTCAGCAAGAATGTCATGGATGTCAGTTACTCTAAACCAGCTTCACCTGTTGGGGTTGGTTCTTGTGATGGTTTCTCAAACCGATATTCCAGGCCTGCATGGCGATAACGTCTGTGAGGAGGGTGTGATAAGTTTTGCATGATAAGTTTTGCATGGCCCCGAAAATTAGATTTGTCGGATCGATTTAAGAGCTTAGAACGGTATAATTGGTACGCGCGTTACAAACAAAAGGCAGAGTTGCACTCCCATCAAGGTCCTCTGCATTTTGTGATCAGCACTTGTCCTCTCAAAGAATCTCGGTGAAGAGCGAAAGGCGACAAACAAACGCGGAGCGGAAAAACTGAATAAGATGACTCACAAACCACTGTGCGTGAGGATGACGTCGAAGTAAAACAACAGATTATACATTTTCAAAAATTGCGGAAAGGGTTCGCAGAGAAATTCGGGAATGCCCACAAACAAGCCAATCATGAATGCAAATGGGTTTTGGTGGAACTCAGCTTGACAGAACCCTCCTCTCCGAAGAGAGTTGGGGAACGGCATCCCCAACTCTCATTTATGTTGGCCAAAGGCATTGTTTGCATTGTAGTATACATGTCAATATGTAGAACAGAACCAACTTCATCTGACAGTGATAGGCAAGCAAATTGAATGACACAGCAGCCACCTCATTCATTGTGAACAAAAAATGAGGTGACTGTATTTGTAAGAGCCAATGTAGTTTTACCTTTTTTTTTTGGTGAACAACGGCGTTTGCCTCTTGGATACGTCGGTTTTCAGAGGTGAAATTAAAACTCCAGACATAAGCGTGCGTTTGGGAGCGGGGAGTTAACTTGTCCTCTTGCTATGTGTTCTGTCTCTCATAACCGGCTTGAGTTAATGCCATGCTGCTCTCTTTGTTCATTGCTTTGCTCTCTTAACTCTTAACAAGCCGGCTCCAAGACAAGCTTACTGCTGGTGCCTTGGGAGCCTCGGGCTCAGTTTTGGTCTTGGCAGACTGTGTACTGAGATGTAAGCGAGGATCGAATCTGCCTTTTTTCTTGTAGGAGTGCTTTATTGTTCAGTAGGCTGATGATTGCATCGGCATGGCTGCGAACTTCAGCAAAGAATGCACAAGTAGGCATTCAGAAGGCTGATGATTGCATCAGTGTGCCTGCGAACTTCAGCAACAGAATGCATAAGCAAGCTTTCAAATAGAGGTTTTGACTCCTCGCTTGGGCCAATACCTCACATCGTACATTGATGTTGTTTAATTTAGTTTTATCAGGTGTAATGTAACATTATGTAAATGGTATATCCGTCTATGTTTTAACCTGTTCCTGCGTTAGCACAGCCTTCAGTCGCAAGAGTTCCGCCAGCGCATTCGATAGCTCTCCATCTGCTAGTTGCTCCTGCTTCCTCTGCTTCTCCTTTAAAGCACGGACGATGTCACCCTGTGCTTTGACCTGTGCCTCTAATTCGAGTACTGCTTGACTCTTCACCCCGTCTCCGTTGATCTTTGTCGCAGATTTGTTCGCAGCCGTTGCCTTTTTCCTAGATGCACTGACAGCGCCTTTGCCAATCGCTGCGGTCGCCTCTTCTGCACGTGGCGCTACCCCACCAAACTTCTGCCGCCAGATGTCAGCCTCCTTTTCATCAATCTTCTTGAACAGATGCGCAGGAGTGCCGATCTGATGTCCCGCCAAGATATCGTGGCAGAGCATATTTGGCACAGTTCGCGCCGGAGCATTCAGCTGCAGAAGGATCGCATCGGATGTGGCAGGCATAAAAGGAAAAATTGCAGCGGAGAGGATGTAGATGAGATTTACTGATCTATTCACAACTTGAGCACAGCGCTTGGGGTGATCGGTCAATAGCGCATTTCCGAGACCAGATTGTTGTAGGTAGAGATTTCCACGAGCAGATATTTGCATCACGGTTTGCAAACCTAGGCGCAACTTGACAGAGTCCATGGCGTCTAGGTAGGTGGTCAACAGAGTGTTAACCTCTGCAATGAATGACCGGTCTGGGTCGTCTTTGGACGGCAAAGCACCTGGGGTGTCACCACCATCCGGAACTTGGCCATCGTATTTCACCGAAACAAACTTGAGGGCTCGATTGACAAAATTACCAAAGCTTACGTACCAAATTATTAGATCAAAAATTGCAAGCAACGCTTCGTACTCACTTATTCAGGAGGACTCCGTTATTGGCACTGATCTAAAACAATCGTATTAGCTATGTCTCCTCCATCAGAGGTGTAAGACTTACAAATTCACTCCAGGAGAACATGGAATCGGAATTTTCCGGTCGTGTTGACAAGAGATAATATCTCCATACAGAGGAAGATACACCTGTCTCTCTTGCTGCTGGTCCGAACACACCACGGTTCCGCGATTTCGAAAACTTTCCTCCCTCATAATTGAGAAATTCTGGTAGCAATGGATTAATACGACGATCAATATAACTGTGAGGCGATACACACCCGTCGTCGAAACGTGGTGCAGCATCGTCCAATCTCTACCGTCACCTAGCTGTATCGAGGGGAAAAAGACGGCGTGAAAGTAGGCATTATCTTTGCCCATGAACTGATACAGTTTGACATTGTCTTGATTGAACCACCACCGTCGCCACTCAGAGGTGTAGGTAGCAGTGATGCTAGGATAACCTATTGGGGCATCGAACTGCAATAATCAGTCAAAGCTATAAATCAGCAAGGGAATAATGTTTACCCAAACGTCTATGGATATCATCAGTCACACAAAGTGATATTATTCAACTGTGTTTACTTACACAAGACCTTATTCTTCATTTCCTCATCCTCAATTGCATTCCCAGTCGATGGTACCGGAACCCCCCACACCAGATCTCTCGTCACGGGACTAGGTCTGAGCCCGCCACGAACCCGAGCATCGATGATCTCTCCATCGCCGTTGATGACGGCATTTGGACTCCACTTTCCCGCCTTCCAACTCTTCTGAATCCATGCTTCCAAACGTGGCTGGATAGAGTTCAACTTCACATACATGTGTGAAGATGGTCGGGCAGTAACAACATGGGATCTATCTCGCTGGCATCGTGGTGATATGAGATCCAAAGGATCTAATGTCCGCGAGCATCCATCGCATTGGTCACCTCGCGCATCCTGAGGACGAATATGAAACCTTTGATAGCAACAAAAAATGTAATTGTTAGGATTGCTTACATCGTACCCGCAGTTTGGGCAAGTTCCTTCAACCAGTCTATCTGCCAGAAACCTAGTTACCCGCAAGAAAGCTTGAGACGGGATACCTGAGGAAGGAATCTGGTTCCATACCTTTGACAGCCCTCACAAAATGTCTGATCCCTGACTTGCTTCTCTAGAAGGTTATTCTTACTTAAATGAAGGTATATGTCTTGAGCTATCCTATAACAGTTGACCGTTAATCGTTAATAAGCTGCTTTTAATTAACGAGCCAACGGACTCTGAGTGATGTGGGGTCGATGTCCGTCCAAAGACGTCGAAGCTAGATTAACGTGAGGATGTGAGAACTCATCAGAATGGGAAGACATACTCAATTTCAAACCACTTGTAGGTTTCGCGATGAAGCTCGTGATACTTGTCGCACAATGCTTTGGGGGTGAGGTTTTCCTTCAATGCTTGAGTTTCAGTGGCAGTACCATATTCATCCGTGCCACAGACATAAAGCGTTCGACGATTTCGTGTCCCTGAATGCAGTTATTTGCTAAAGTCTTTAATTAAATGACATATACTTACTGTTGTAACTGATCGCAAGATTAGCCAAGCTACTAGAGTGTGGAATGAGAAACATGATCCTTACCGACTGAACACATCTGCACTCAGGATGCTCCCGATGATATTCCCTGAGAACACGATCCTCCATGATTATGGCCCAAAACACTACATCCCACATTCCACGTGCTTACCTAGATGAGGGACGTTATTACAGTAAGGCAAGGCTGAGGTGACTAATACGTTCGTTTCTCCATCTTTGGGTAGTCTATGTGCAAATTTTACGTTGTATCAAAGTATTATAGCTAAGTTGCGTACATCGTCTGACCCTTGCCTGGAATATCGCGTAGTAACCCATCGGCCTGTCGGATGCTCTGAGACATGGAACTCGCTAGGCGTTGAGTGCGGTGGATGGGGGATGTATACGAAAGTACTCCTAACGTATTGGTAGCGCAGCGGAAACGAGACAGCTTGTAAATGACTCCAAAAAAAACAAACAGAAATTGTGACCCTAGAACTTGGTGACCTCAGCAATTTTGCGCCTGGTCTAATTCCTCCTGGCTCAGCTTGAAACCTATCCAGTCTCCAAACTATTCGAGTAGAGTGCAAGCTGACATCTTCAAGTTGGCAATCCCTAGGATTGACGAAGCCGCGTGGCGCCACCCATGGCATCCTCTGAGTGGGATATTATCATTGAAATATGTATGTTGAGCAACTGAGAGGCATATAGGCTGGTATCATCTCCTCACAATACTTCATTCTCCGGACCCGAAGGACGTGGTATCCTCCCTGAATTTACGGTGCGCAACTGATCAACCTACAACCATCCAAGCATTGTACGATGAATTATAGTTTCGTTCTGTTTCCATAGGCCTTGGAGTTGGATGCTTGTTGTGCTTCACGAATCTATATTTTGGTCTTCAAACTGGTGCGGTTATCGGTCTATTCCAACGTATTGTCTTTGCTGAATATATTTAAGGATGGATTAGTATGTGCGTCTATGGTTTCTACCCCTCCATGTCCTGTCTATATTTCCTCACAATAATAACTATTTGTATAGGATGTCTTTGCAATCAGCGTTGATAGGATACCTTGTATCCTTGCTCTTCCGTCAGCAGTTAACACCTCAGGAGAACGTGGTCTTACAGACAACCGCTGTAGCGACGGGTAGGTGGATGCTTTCGACCCAATATTCTCGTTTTGTTGCTTTCTACCCTCATTCATAGGCACAATGCCTCTGGCTGCCGGATTCGTTGGTATTATTCCAGCTCTAGGACTTCTCGACCCTAGCAAGGATGGAATCTCTCCTCTTCAACTTACGTGGTTGCACGGGGTCGGGTGGTCTCTGGCGGTTGCATTCTTTGGGTAAGAATACGATTCTGAAGCCTTGTATTTCATGACGCGCTACTTAGGGTTCTTTTGGCGCCTCCGATCCGCAAGCAAGTGGTGAATGAAATGTAGCCATACTTTATTTATGGAGCCCTCTTATTGTTCTTCAGATCATCAAAGAGCAATTAGCTTTTCCTTCAGGCACAGCCACTGCTCAACTCATTTCTGTTCTTCATCGAAAATCACTACCAGCTAACGCTCTGAGGAATCGCCGCGGCTATTCGCCTCTGAATCAAGAGGGCGACGGTCGCGAGGACTACCAGGCCATTTCCACATCCGATCCTGAGAGCTCACGACTCGGACAAGCCGAAAGCCTTACTGATGAAGTAGATATAGAAGATCACAAGCGCGAAGAGGTACTGCAGGAAGGATGGTCTATGTTAGGGTGGAGTTTTGCTGCCTCCGCAGCACTAACGGTAAGCAGCACTCTGTCACGCGACACTGCTTATGAGTTTATTTGTACGCCCACACCTAGTTGGCTGCGTACTTTTTCCCCGTAGTTTTTGCAATCCCTCTGTTTGGACGTTATCTAGCTAAAGAATGGCTCTGGAACTTCACACCAAGCTTATCGTATGTCGGACAGGGTGAGTAGCCGCTTCTAGACCATTTCTGACTTTTTTTACAAAGGTTTATAGGGATAATAATGGGATTTCCTACCACACTGAGCATGAGCTTGGTTAGTGATTTAACTTGCCATCTGTTTAACGGATTTCCTTATGTATATCATCAGGGTATGGTGGTTGGCTGGGCGGTTTTGTCTCCTCTGTCCAAACATCTCGGATGGGCTCCTGGGCCAGTTGGTGACATGTCAACAGGAGCTCGAGGTTGGATTTTGTGGGTCTCTCTCGCTATAATGTGTGCCGACAGCCTCGTCTCGCTTCTCCCTGTCATTTATGAGTCGATTGGGAAGTTTATTATTCGTAAGACTCGTCAAAGCAGTGTTGAAGTGGAAGATGAAGAAGTAGAGACGGAGGACAGACTTGTTCCTATCCCATGGGTCTTATGGGGCACTGGAGCAGCCGTTCTTTTTGGCACAATACTTGTCTGGTCCGTGTTCGGGAACGAGGGAATCAAGCCTTGGGCCACCGTCCTTGGATTCGCGCTTGGTGGTATGTTAAGTCTACTTGGGTGAGTGAGTAGCAGACTATGAATTCTGTTTCTGCTCAGAACTTCCTCGTCAACAGTGTCAGAGCCTTGGGCGAAACCGACCTGAACCCAGTCAGTGGACTTGGAAAGATTAGTCAACTTTTGTTTGCTGTGATTCAACCGGGCAACATAGTAGCGAATATTATCGCTGGAGGTGTAGCTGAGGCAGGTGCCCAGCAGTGCGTTACTATTTATCCTTCACTATCGACTTGAGCTTGACATGTCACAGAGCTGGTGACCTCATGCAAGATTTGAAAACTGGTCACCTCATCGGCGCTTCTCCAAGATCTCAATTCTATGGGCAGCTGCTCGGTTCCGCCTTGTCTGTCCTGGTTACGACTAGTGCCTATTCATTATATCAGCGAGCATATCCTATACCTGGTCCAAACTTTCCTGCACCTACCGCTTATGTGTGGCTTAATCTAGCGCGTCTGCTTCGTAAGTGGGCTTGATTGTAATTGTATGCGCCCACCTAAGCGTGGATTGATAGGTGACAAACAACTTCCCCGTAAAAGCGGCGAATTCATGATTATATTTGCTCTGTTAGCGGCTTTTAACGCAACCTTCAAAGTAAGAGCTACCACTCATGGTCATCGCTGGGGGAAGTGGGTTCCTTCAGGCATCGCCTTTGCCGTTGGTTTCTTGAACACGCCTTCCTTCTCCTTGGCGCGACTCATTGGTGGCATTGTGGAGTATACGTATAATCGTCGAGGAGAACAACAGAAGGGTGGGAGTGGAATACGACTCATTGTTATCGCAAGCGGATTTGTTTTGGGAGAGGGGACGTTTAGTATCGTCTCGCTTGTACTGAAGACCTGCGGGGTAGGCATAGTGAGCTGCTGGGGTTGCGCGGAGGGCTCATGCCCAAGTTGTTGACTTAAGTAGGTTGACTTCTGTAGGCTATGCCGTGACGGACATTGAAACAGTGTGTCACCCTTTTTCCTTCCCGCTTCGAGGTGCCATGTCCCCACGGGACTGTATCAGCATCGATGGTACAATTATGGTTAGTGAAATTTACAAAGTTGACAATTCAAATCAAAGTGCGAGCCTAAAATAGACTCTCAAACGAAGGCGACGCATTTACCCTGTCGATCCTTGCCTCAGTTTCTATTCTGAACGAACTGCTCGTTCTAACCCTCAGGCATTACAGACTGTGAATGCGGTCTGCCAAACATCTTCAGCAATCGTGAAATCGAGTTCTCAATCACCTGTGTTGACTGTGGAAACATTCTTGCTAAATTCTGCTGCGAAACTATCGAAAACATACCGTACATGTCCCCGACCTGAAGTCAAATATGCAACTACGGTGACTTATAGCCGAGAGAAAGAGACCCCCGAAAAATCTGGAGCAGAAGTGAATCCTTCTATAACACCCACCCAAATAAGAAATCGCCCCCGAACAACATCGAAGTCATCAAATCCCTTAGCCTCAGCAGTCAAAACTAGAGGCAGATTATCCGCCAGAATGCGGCATACATCCCGTCTCACCAATGCTGCTAGTCTAGCTCGCCTCGAAACACAACAGCTTCCTTACAGTCTTGAGGAAGTCAAGCCACGTCTTCCACTTGATCTTGGTTCCTTACTTGATCTGGATTTTCCTCTTTCAAAAAGAACTCAAAAGAGTGAATCATGGATAAAGCCTCAGGCCATTGACTTTCCAAGACCCGCTTCCCTCTTTAACCATCCTTCCCCGATGGCAGAAACGACTGTCGGTTTTATGCCTATTACACATTGGAAAACTAACCAGCCATTCAGAGCAAGCGAATCTTCTGCTAAGAACGGACAAGTAACCACGAGCAGACAAAGTGTCCTGCCTTTGCTATTTGTCCCTTGGGAGGAACATGAAGAAGGTTTACTAGAACTTAAAGCCCATCGATTGGGGTAATGTGAATCGATACTGTAACATGGTTCCATATGTGATTGAACAGAAGAATACAGATCCCTCGACTGTCAAGTCCGTTGTTTGACAGAGTCAAACAAAGACAAAGCTAGCGGAACTCTTATCGGTTTGTTACGATACTTGAGCATTCTTGCGTTCATCTGTTCTTATGCTGAAACGTAATATCCCTGTAGGGGAGAACTTATGGTGAGACCTCTGAGCTGCCCTTCATGCACTGACTGCTGTAGCAATGAAAGATAGCCATTGGATGTCTAGCAAACAAGGCCCTCGCATGAAATTTCTCAACGCGTTTTATGGCTTTGCCATGGTTTAAGGTGATTCTGCAGCTCGTTTCAAGGTCTCCTATTTCTGCTTAAGATGTTAACTTAAGGCTCAAGCAGTCATGGAAATACGGCAGTACAACAGTAGACGTGGGAGTTCGTTGGGCTTGCACTTGGTGTTCTGAAAACGGGAGGGGACGGCGCTGTTCTGCACATTATCACCTTCGCAAATGTACTAGAAATTTGAGCTTGAAACTTACCAACTATGTGTTTGCCACATGAAATTCGTGCAGTCACAGTGACAACACGTCGAACGTGTCACGCGCCGCAACCTTGTGTTTCCCATGAGCGTTAAGAGCGCCACGGACGCTGAGGCTGTCGGCGTTGACGAGGATAAGGTGAAGCTCGACCTCAACGATACCCAGGCACCCTTGCGAGAAAGGAATGTTGATTACGACTCGGATACCCCACCAACTCCAGAAGAATGGAAGACAATGAAAGGATACGGTAGTTTTATTAGTAAGTCATGTCACCCACTGTAATTGATTTCAATTCTGAACTCTGTTCCAATCCGAAGCCCACGACGAGGCTGATGTCGAGCACATATTCCACGTCAACGATATGTGAGGAGTTTCTTTGGACAGTCGAGCATTTTCAAAATCAACTGCTACCCAGAATCTATGTTCTGCCGGCCGGGCGAGACCCTGACGAAGACGTTGACAATACGGAGTTGTGGCTTGCGCAGATCAAATCCATCAGGGCACACGACAGTGATAGTGTGAGGGGTTCAGCAATCTTGACACTGAGTGGTGGATGAGCTCTCTGCAGGTATGGATTAAGGCAAAATGGTTCTATCATCCCAAAGAACTTCCTAGGAACGTAAAGGGCGCGAAAGGGTCTGTGCAGTCATAGGGTTGTTCAGCTATACTCACCTTGGTTAATAGGACAGTCAACCAGTTTGGCAAATTTGAACGTATAGATTCAAATCAAGCCGACTTTATCCCCACGTCCACTTGCTGTGGTGAGTATTTGTATTGAAGTAAGATAATTAGATTTTACGGCTTTCCTCAGGCCTTGCAAAAATCACAGAGTATGATGAACAGAGTATTGAGCAGGAGGATATCGAGCATGGTTCATTTTATTATAGAGTTCGTAGTTTCTCTGAAATCCGGCCATTGAACTTAACCATGTGTTGACCTAGTGCGAATACGACTGGAAGAGGCGAACTCTCAAGGTATATTACTCTTCCCATTTCTATTATCTAGGCTGATCTCCGATCTAGAGGCCTTCACCACCATGCTCAATATGCAAGAACGCTTATAACCCTGATACAGATCTTATGCATTTCTGTCCCCGCCCAGGATGCCGTAGGTCATGGCATGCTCCTTGCCTTGCAAAAGCCAACTGGTTTATTAATTCTGAGGAGGACTTTCCACAGCGGATGGTGTCTCTCGACGAGGAATATGCTTCAACGGATGCTTCTAAAAGCATTCCGAAAAAGAAAGCTCGTTCTACCAAATCGAAGGATGCTTATTTGCTTAGTGACCCTTATGCTCGGATGCCGACAGAACTACTGGCAGTTGCACGACAGCCCATCGCGCGCGGAGGGCCGTTGGGCTTAGTCGGGAATGTTCGCTCCGTGGTCCGGGCGCGAACCATGGTGCAGAAGGCATTGAAAGGGGTTGAAGATATCCCAGAAAACTGGGAAGAGATGTTGGGACCCGTGTACGATGTCAGTAAGATAGGACCAGGAGCTGAAACGAAGGGGAAAAAGCCAGTGACAGCCTACCAATGTCCACAGTGCGGAGAACCGATTTGACGATTATAGCTTGTTCTTCTCGCTTTCATCTGTATCTCCTGGTGATCGAGGTGCGTAAACAAACTTTGTGGGCAGGTCTTGCTCTGATCCCACGTCACAGCATCAACTGTATTAAAAAAGGACCATTAGTATAATTTTGTGTTAGTTTGCATAAACTTTTGACAAAAGGGAAGCGAGAAGTCTTGCCAAATCGCTGTCAATAACAAGTACAATAAGATACATAACTTTATAAGCATCGTTACAATTCTTGGCCTTACACGGAAAAATGGTTCGCTACCTGACACTGGAACCACCCCATCCAGTACTGCTTCTCATTGTGCCCAAATTCGAAGTGCCTTCCCCTCTATTATCACTCGACCATGTTCTACGCGATCCACTACCTGCGCCTGGGAACCAACCGCCAGACGCCGTCGCAGGTGGAGCGGTTTGTCTTGCAGTGGACCATGCCCCCCAGCTACCGGGTCGCTCCCAATCCCAAAAGGAGCGTTGTGGGGGGAAACGTGGTTCCGGATCTCGTTGCCTGCCCCACATAGACGCAGCGAGTCCTCCTAAGCCCAGTCCCGTCCAAAAGCCTGGTGTCCATCCGGGAGACTCTGACGGAGGTGGCTTATGGTAACGCGAATAAGGGGGAGGCGAGTCTGTGTTATCGGGGCGATGGCCGGAGAACCAGCCCCCACCAGACGGTCGTGGGGCTGGTCGCGGAGGTGCACTGGCACCACCCCGTGGGCGAATAAAACAAGACTTGATGATTTGGTAGAGTATCAAGAGTAAGACCGACGACCATATGATCATGAAGAGGGTTTTAAGAGGGTCGTCAGCTAGTTGGTTAGGTGATGTAAGATGTTATGGTGTTATGCAAGAGAGTCAAACTTGGGACACGTACGATCGATTATGTGACGTGCAAATCCAGGGATGTAGGAACCATCGTTTTCCAGTACTTTGGGAATACGAACCAGCCTATATTCGAGTGCACAGGACCCTAGAAAGGCAAGAGTTTAGGATGTGGTATGCTGGCTGTTGGGAAAAAAAAGAATATCGACACACCTTTCAAAACCATGGGATCTCCGGGACGGCTCCATCCTTCACAAGACACTTCTACTCGGCCGAATCGAATCGAATCAGGCAAATCTAGGATACACATATCCAGTGATGGAAATAGTATCAGAGACATGCACCCACAAACCTGCCTGACACTGAACAAAGATGCTACAGTAAGTTCCTGGTCTCCAGTAATTATAGGGATGAGCTGACCTTCCAATCTACATTAGTACCGCTTCCACCTTCACTGACACAGCGCACGACATCTGGTTGAAAGAAGCTGCATGGGTTGCCAACACAGTTGAGTTGCGGGATTGGTGGGGTACGTCGACTCTGGGTTAGAGTATCACCGTAAAATGTCAATGAACGAATAGAGTCCAACGCGACTCGCGAAGTCATCGTGTTCAGAAAGTTATTTGCTGATTTTACGTGGAGCTACGTGTTTGTGGACCCACAACGCTTTCAAATATGGATACACTGTCCCGGCGCGAAGAGGAGGCTCTTCTTAAATCTACGAAGGCTCGCGCTCTGAAGGAATGTGACCAATTCGTCAAAGGCTTGTGGTTTTCACCTTCTAAAATTCCTTCAAGACGTTACTCATAGCGACAGACAGAATTTGCAGAATGTGCTACTGGCCGTACTATTTCTGTTGCTTGGGTCTGTCGTGGACAACATAAAGAAATACAAAAATGCATGTTGCAATTGTAGGTGAATCTCAGTCGTTTTTGCAGGACCCAATGCTGACACCCGCATCAGCACTGGCCCCGAGAATATGGATATACTGCGAGCTGAATATGTGAAACTACGAGCGGAGAGTCGCAAGCATGTAACTTCGCCCTCATCATAGCGAGTTGGATATTCTGTGTTTCTGTTATTCTTCCAGTCCACTTACACCTTGCGGATGTCCACATAGTATCGGACCATTGTTCCATTTGCTAACCGATGGCACGATAATTGTGAATATCTTTTCTCAAATAACCCATCCAATGCATCATGCATCAACTCTGAGTCTCGAAAAAGGTTTCATTTTTTTACTAGAATTCGGAGGAATGGCAGCTGCCATGGCCTCCTTTGTCGTGTCAGCGGCAACACACAAATACAGTTTTTATGTGATCACCCAGGGTCGGTTGTAGTAAACTCAACAAAGGGGTTGTAATGCTTGTACTCGGCCGTTGTGTAGGAAGCAAGTACAATCTATAACCTGAGATTCAAATGATGTGTCTATAAGGTGGCACAGACATAGATAGGTTGGAGGTGGGTAGATTGAGGGAGACTGAATAAAGAAAATATTGCACAACAACGCCTAGACGTGCGGCATTGTCCTAGGGGAACCATGAGATGGAAATCGTGCACATAAGACCCAACAAAATCAAAATGCGACAGTGACAAGAGTCCCAATAAGTTAAAGCAACTCCGAAGGGCACGTGGAGATTCTGAGCGCGACGAGCCCTCAACCGGTCTGGCATACCCTTTAGCGCGCTCCGAGTGTGACCGTGGGAGGCCCCAAGATAGACGCCGATGTGGGAAACATGGGGATATGGCGTATTCCGCAGTGTCCAAGTGTCCACTCTCACACGCCCTGTCCTCGTGCACTGCTTCATACGATGATACAGCCAGTGCCATTCTTTGCTTTGCGCTTCTTCCGACGGTCCGCTTGCTCTGGATAGCGCGCACGCATCTGGCGGACCAGATCCTCAAAGACGTCGTCCACATGCCAATTACGTTTGGCGGACGTCTCGTAGAAGGGAAGGCTCCAACTGCGACTTAGCGCTTGAATGTGGGAGCGGTGTACTTCACGTTCCGCCGTGAGGTCGGATTTTGTACCAACGACAACGATAGGAACAGCATTTGAGGTGCCTTTGACACGATAGATTTGTTGTCGAAGAGACTCCACTTCGCGAAGAGACGCTTCTTGAGTCAAACTGCAATGGAATGAGCGTGACCAAGCAAGTGGAACAGCAAGGGGCAAACCTGAAGACAAGGACGAAACCATCGGCCGATTTGATGTAAAATTCGTTCAGTGCGGTGAATTGTTCTGCACCTGCGGTGTCTGTAACCTCGAGCTGGGCGGGGTACACATCAGTCTACAAGAAATCGACATGCCCGTAGAGAAAGTCGCACAGATGTGAGTTCATCGTCGACTTTGACCTGACGTCGATATGCCTCTGTAACGATGGCTCAGTAAGGATACTCTGCGTCTTTGGAAGAGCTAACCTTCGATAGTTGGGTCGTAGCTATCGAGGAAGACCGCACGAACCCAACGAACAGTGAGGGCGCTCTTGCCTACACCACCGGCTATAAAGTGGATCAGTACCAGTTGTTTACCGAGCACGGTGGGCACGCACCACCCAGGACAACACTGGTGAACTGACGCATGAGAGTGAGAGTGGAGAAGACCAATTGGAGCTAAGATCTCGAGCTCATCCATATTCGTATTCGGAGTTGATGAGTTGCGCGCTTATTGTTGTCACCCAACCCAATAACGTTTCCATATGAATCCTCGTGTGTTTTTCGACTTTGCGCTTGATACGACTCCCATCGGAAGGTTGATTATTATTTGGTGACCCCTCCAGAACAATAACGCAGATATTTCCTTTCAGGGTCATCTTTGAGCTTTTCGCAGACACAGCACCGAAAACGACAGAAAAGTGCGTAGACTAGTAACTATTTGAAACGTCTTCTTTATTATAAATTTCTAGTTTCCGCGCATTGTGCACGGGGGAGAAAGGTGTTTCTCCCAAGTCACAGTTGCCTCTTTATTACAAGAACTCGATTATACATCGTTCTATCGCTGACTTCATGATTCAAGGCGGAGGTTAGAAGACCGACGCTCAGCTGTCGTCGCGCACTGACGTGAATTGATGGCCAGACTTTACAAAACGTAATGGGCTTGGTGGAGAGTCTATATACGGAGCACCATTCGAAGACGAGGATCTATCGCGTGGAGTTGACTCTGAAGGGTGCATTTCATCCAATCATTTGATGTATGTGCCTTTGCTAACTGGGACCAATAAGGCTGCTTGTCATGGCCAATCGTGGGCCCAATACGTACGTATAGTCTTTCTTTACGTGAAGCATAGTTGATTTCTTCTTTTCAAAGCAACGGCTCTCAGTTCTTCATCACACTCCGCCCCTGTCCCCATTTAAACAACAAGCATGTCGTATTTGGTCGCATAGTACGCGGATTTGAAGACGTGATCCAGAAGATAGCTGCCGTCCCTACTGATGACAAAGACAGACCCTCACGGCCTGTCGTTATTGTTACTTGCGGTGAGCTTGAGCGGAAGAAAGCGCCGGCCGTAAAACGTGCAACATCAAGGTCCGTATCGCCTGATGGGTCTGAAGACCGTGATCGTCAAAACAACAGGAAGAAGCAGCGGCGTCGTTCCTCAGTATCTTCTGGCTCTGACATCGACGATGGATCTGAGCATAAACGCAAGTCAAAGTCCAAACGACATTCGAGGTCGAAATCTAAAAACAAGCGCCATAAGGCCGATCATTCATCTCCCTCAGTCCTTTTACATCAAGAAACAGAAGAAGAGTATGACTTACGCTTGGAGAGAGAGGAAAACGAGCGTCTTGAGGTTGCACGTAGGTTTGAACTTGCAAGGTTACGGGAGAAGCTTGCAAAGGAGAGGGAAGAAAGAGAGCGGCGAAACAAAGAGAGTGGTGCTATTAATTACAAAGGTTATATTATGTCCACTGTTTCGTTGGGACTAACTCCCAACATTTATCCAGGTCGTGGTAGAATGAAATATATCGACCCGGAGACAACGAGAAGGCGTGAAAATTAGGTCTTCGGTCTTGTTTTCTATTTTTCCTGTCATACCTCCGCTGTTTGCAAATACCAAGAGAAGGGAGAAGGCTGTGATACCCGACACCTTGATATGTACACTTCTTTCGTGTGAGCATACTGGGAGGGGCATAGAGGAATGGTGCATGGTCTGTACGCAGAAGACGAGAGGAATAAAAAAAGAGTAAAAGAGAAGTATTATGTAGCATTTTGAGTGGGATGGAAAGGGGAGTGTAGTCGATGATTGGGACATCAAATAATCCAATTAGTCGGGAAGTTCGTGCAGATTAAACAGCAATCTGCGCAACCTTCTCAGTAGTTTGCTCCAATGTCGAGACTGGATCCTTCTTAAGTTCCTCTTTCGATATTAGTGACTCCGCCCCTTTCGGGCTTTGCATATTGGACGCATCAGTGGCCTCTGCAGCCTTCTTCGCTGCATTTGCAAAGCTGAACGCAGGCCGCACAGTCGCACTTGCGGGGGGAGAAGATGACTTGCGAGGGACAGGCAGGCCGCGCGTCGAGGCCTGGCGAGAGGTTTCGCGCGATAAGGGGTGAGGAGGGTCTCCACCCCGCGCGGCGGGCTGATGCGAGGTCTCTCGAGAAAGTGGATGTCGTGCCAGAGTGGACGATACTTCTTCGCGCTCCTTGGAGAGGCGCTCTTCAACTTCCCTTTCGCGTGCCGAGACATCAACGGGCCTACGAGGTCAAGTGAGGCTCGTTGAATAAGACAACAGAGGCACAGGCTTACTTGGCTGCGCCGAAAGGGTTAGCTTTGGATCCTGCAGGGAAGGTGGAGCCCTGAGAGGGGGAGGAAAGTGGAGTGGGAACAGTCGAGGCTGCTCCTGAGCGTGGAAGTAATTCAAGTTTCCTGCGGGCCAGTTGTGGGGTAGGCGGCGTGGAGTTGGTTGCTAAAGCTTAAAAAATCAAGTTCCGAGACACTAATGAAGTTTAAATGTATCCTCACGTGATTGCTCAAAGCTTTGCCTCTGCATGCCAAGTGCTGGTCTAGCCCGCGAACGCCAATCGCCTTCTTCTGCAACTGCTGGAGTAGCCGTACCACTTCCAGTCCCGCTGCGTTCTGCGAAGCCAGAGCCAAACTTGCGACCCACACTCCCGGAATCACTTCCGGACGGGCTAGGACGAAACTTTGAACCTTTTGTCCACGTCTCTTCTGTATCTGCAGCGCCACTACTCTCCACAGCCCCAAATCCACGCCGAGTCTCACGCTCACGTTCTGGCGGAGGCGGTATTGGTCCACGACTGTTTCGCCAATCTCCATTCAGTTCGGGTCGTTCACGTTCGCGGTCTATATCGGTACTTGGAGTGAATCGGGCTCCGCGTCGTGGTCCCTCGTCGTCTGCTGCCGCCGGGCTATCCCGGAATCCAAAGCCGGAACCACCACGGGAACCTCCTCGGGGTAGAGGCTCGGACGAAGGCAGAGGACCTTCGCGCCGCCAATTCCCCATGAACTTGTCGTCGTCAAAGCTGCCACCGCCACTCCCGAAGCGGTCGCGGTCGCGTTCTTTTGCTACAAAAAAATCAGATGTGACAGGATGTTGAGGTGTTGAGACATACGTGGTTCTGCAACGTTCACACGAACGGTACGATGTGAGAGAGTCTGATGAAGAAACTCAGTCAACGTAACAATGATTCTAATGCGATACATACCGCGCCCGATTTTGTAAGCGCATCTTTAAGTCCTTCAAGCTCTACAAACTCAACATAGCCAAATCCTTTTGGTTTCCCATCCCTGTCTGTGATGATCTTTACCGATACGGTCTGGGGAAAATGAGCAACAAAAATCCCGCACGAAAGTAAGAGTCTTACTTTGTGTGGAGAAAAAAAATCTTCAAGCTCAAGGTCTGACATGTCAAAAGCCAAGTTTCCCACAAATGCAGTGTAAGGTGGCCGCGTGGGAAGGGGGACATCTTCTCTGGGAGGGAGGGGGGCACGATCGGCTGCATCATAAGACCAGTTAACGACGGGTAACACCAAGAGTGAGCGCACAAACGTCTAGAGGAGAAATCTGACCGTCCAAAATCTCTAGCCCGCTCCTCGTCGGTACGAGGGGCAGCTAGGAATGGGATGTTAATGGCAGCCAAACCTGGATTTATTACACTCACGTGCGGAGGGCAAAGCGTCCATCTCATCCGCCCATGATCCAAGGGCTGCCAAGAGATGATTGAGAAAGTGCAGGGAACACGGAATAGCACACACCATTATCCCCTAGGAATGCATTTAGCGACATCTTCTGGCCTTTTCTTGGAGCTGAACATAGGCGGTCAAAGAAAGGAACGGTGAACAGAAGAGTTGTGGAAAGCGAACCCATGATTGCAGAGGTGGTTGTGGTTGAGAATCAAGTGTTACTTGTTTGGTGCGCCAAAAATTAATCGGAGTACGGAACATACGTCGCATGATGTAAGCCCAGAATGCACAGCAACGCTGATGCTTTTGATGAGCGATACACGGAAATAAATCTGGTATCTTGGTTTTCTTTGCTTTATTCTTTGCTCTGGACAGTTATCTCTATACCTCTTTGAGATATGGTCCTTCACTAGTCACTTTTCTCAGGGACTCACGGCACAACAGCCTAACAACATCGCTTCACTAGGAGTATGCATTGGGGATATGCAACAGTGGTATATGCTTATCTCAACAGAAATGGCCCCTAAACGGCATTCCATCAGCACATCTAAATGGTGAAAGTTTTTTTGTTCAAGTGAAAGTCAAATATCATCATCAGAAAACTTGGAGTTGTGCCAAACCACATATATGATCATTTGATTCATACAACGTGTAGCTCACATATCCCTCTCCCAATTCTGTCACCTAGGGAAGTTCAGACATCCCACTGGTACTGAGCTATTCTTAAATTACTGAGTTGAGTATATTAATAAGGTTTGTATCAGGGGACAACCAGTTTTCAACTGACACTCTGAAATCTTCTACATCTTCAAGGTCTGAGGCCCAAACCTCAGCATACTCAAAACATGAAGTCTGAGGTCTGAGAACCTGAGTCTGAAGTCACAGGTTGTTGGTCTGAGATCTTGGGGTTAAGTCCAAACCCTTCTGGGCAGATCAGAGGGACTTTGCTTCAACTTATGTGTTGTGCTGACTCAGCATTCTGTTCCTGTATTTCAGGTGTCTGGGTGACTGGAGGGTCTGGATGAGGTGGGGCTCATCATGGGTCATAGTGGAGAGAGAGAGAGAGAGAGAGAGAGAGAGAGAGAGAGAGAGTGTGTGTGTGTGTGTGTGTGTGAACAGGGTGTATTAGGTCAATGTTAAATGGCAGGTTGTTACTGATATTAAATGACAATCTGGGGGCAATGATAACTCCGGGATGTGTCACTTAGCATATATTGGGGATCTGGAGGCTCTGGTAGGCATCTGGGCAGGTCAGAGGGACTTAGCTTCAACTTGTGTGTTGTGCGGATGTCACGATCACAATTTGGACATTACATTCATATCGTCCTCATTCCCAACAATTCCTTCCAAAGCATTTCGTCCAAAGTCTGAAGCAACATACCCACATTCCCATCAATTTTATCCAACAACTCTTTTATCTATCATTTCGACTCAAACACTCCATCTAGTGAAACAATCATTGGTCAGGTCCAATCATATTCTTTTTTTAGAAAAGAACCACCCTGACTATCCCCATCACTATCCCCATCTTTCACCATACAATTATGGATGGAGTATTCATATTCACTCAATGCTTGCGATGACATGCCACATCATCAGACTTGATGATAGGAACATTCTAGACTCTCATAATGACCTTCTGAAAGATTTAGGCATGGCTATCTCTACCCGAAAAGCCATATGATTCGGAAACATGTTTCAGGAGCTGGTAATAGTCTATTATCCCTTTTCTTCATTCATAATTTTCCTTCCATCATTGTCCTTTGTTTTCTATGGCCTTTAATTAGTATACATGTACCTTGGCTATTTTCCGATCCTCACAGACTCACTCCCACTCGCCTCCTATTCCGAATCCTTCAGTATATAGCTAAACAATCCGCATGTATGTTCCCTAGTTCAATTATTGTATGTCAACTTGATTCTTCTACTCACACTTGCCAACTCGTCCTCAACTCACCTTAAAACAACAACTTCATATTTTTTGAATAAGCACTCTGATTCCACTTTTATTAGTTAAATCCACTTCAAGGAATATAATATCATTGACTATGATTGACATGGACTGCCAAGTTCATTCGATCTATGAGATAGAGTCCTTTCGGAACATCTATCTCTTCGGAACTATGCATTTTATTCGCAAACATTCCGAAAGCCATTCACTTTTACTGTAGGATATCTATTCACTTTCCAAAACCATTCTATTATCATTAGGAATATTTCTGAACAGATTTACTAACCCAACATTCATCTATATCTTTTATCACTGATATTTGGATTCTGACAGGACTCAGTGTTCTGTCCTTGTATTTTGGAGAACTGAATGACCAGATGGTCCAGAGGAGCCTTAGCTTATCATGGGTTGTAGCTGTCAGAATTCAATTATCAAAGATAAATGTTATAGATGAATGTAGTATTAGTAGTAATGTTCGAAAATGTTTCAATACTAATAGAATGATATTCGAAAGTGAATAGGAATCCTACAGTAAAAGCGAATGGCTTTCAGAATGTTTGCGAAGAGGTGCATAGTTCCAAAGAGATAGATATTACGAAAGGATTCTATCTCGTGGATCGAATGAACTTTTCAGTTCATGTTGATCACAGCCAATGTTTTTACATTCTTTCGAAATGTATTTAAACCAAAATGGATAAGTTTTATAGTACTTACTTCGAAGTGAAGTTGCTGTTCAAGATAGTTCACAATGAATTGGCAAGTTGGAGTAGATCAATCAAGTAGACATGCAATAATTGAACTGGGGAACATACATGCGAATGTACTACTTATATACTAGATGGTTCGGAAGCAGGAGCGAATGGAGAGGAGTGCATGGGGATCGGAAAGTAGCTAAGGTACATGTATGCTAATTAACGACCATAGAAAATAGAGAACAAGGGTTGGAGGAAAATTGTGAATAGGAAAAAGATTTAACGAACTAGAAATAAATCCTGAAACTTGTTTCCAAATCGTGTGTCTTTTCGGATAGAGGAACCCTTGTGCTACTTCTTCAAACAATGACCTGTCAGAATCCAAATATCAGTGATAAAAGATATAAATGACTGTTGTGTTAGTGAATCTGTTCGGAAATATTCCTAATGATGATAGAATGGTTTTTGAACGTGAATAGAAATCCTACAGTAAAAGCAAATGGCTTTTGGAACATTTGCGAATGAAATGCATAGTTCTGAAGAGATAGATGTTCTGAAAGGATTCTATCTCATAGATTGAATGAACTTGGCAGTCCATGTCGATCATAGCCAATGATCTTACATTCCTAGAAGTGGATTTGACTAATAAAAGTAGAATTGGAGTGCTTACTCAAATATGAAGTTGTTGTTTAAGGTGAGTTAAGGATGAGTTGGCAAGTGTGAGTAGAAGAATCAAGTTGACATACAATAATTGAACTAGGGAACATACATGCGAATTGTTTAGCTATATACCGAAGGATTTGGAATAGGAGGTGAATGGGAATGAGTCCGTGAGGATCGGAAAATAGCCAAAGTACATGTATACTAATTAAAGGCCATAGAAAACAAAGAACAATGATGGAAGGAAAATTGTGAATGAAGAAAAGGGATAATAGACTATTACCAGCTCCTGAAACATGTTTCTGAATTGTGTGGCTCTTTGGGTAGAGATAGCCATGCCTAAATCTTTCGGAGAGTCATTATGAGAGTCTAGAATGTTCATATCATCAAGTCTGATGATATGGCATGTCATCGCAAGCTTTGAGTGAATATGAATAACTCAATCCATAATTTTATGGTGAAAGATGGGGATAGTGATGGGGATAGTCAGGGTGGTTCTTTTCTAAAAAAAGAATATGATTGGACCTGACCAATGATTGTTTCTGTTAAGAACTGGATTGTAGCAGAGGCAGAGTGAAGGTTAGGACTCAATCTAGAGTTGACCGAGGTTCGGGGTTGGGTTGCCGAGGAGGGCCGAGGCTCGGCGAACGGGTTAGATGGGACTTGGCTTCAGCTTATGTGCTGCACCAGCTCAGAGTCCTGTCCCGTATTTCGGACGAGGCCCGAGGTCACCCGAAGTTCAGGTGTGACCTTAGTGAAGGGGACGAAGGAGCGTAGAGATTAAACAAGGTGTATTAGGGTATCTTAGTCGA
>QMFG01017233.1:0-15045 GCA_003314545.1 Ramaria sp. MG151
ATGAGTCCTACGGGTCCCTTCTGTCCTCCGACTTTTGCTCGTACTGGTAGCCAGTCCGCTTCCAATCGACGCCGGTTGTCCAGGATTTCGCATTACGAAGAAGACCGCAAGGACATGGACGTGGAGTCGGATCTCTCGTTGTCTCGTAATTTCGCTCGCAACTTGAATGGCGGCGCGCCCGAGCCGTACTTAGAGACGCTGACGTCACCCAGGATACCAGGAGATGTTGATTTAGACCTGTCTGCGGACGGTCACAGTCCAATTACCCCACACGATGTTCGAGCTATCATCGGTGGAAAGAAGGAGAAAAGTGAACTGAGGTGGGAAACGGCGATTGCCGCGCCCCGTGAAAGTCGCTCACTAAGGGGGGGATCCCACCTTGACGTGGGTGCCTCGCTTTCTGAATTGGATATGGACTTGGATTTTGCGACGACCCTCCCCCCATTGCCTCGGCGGTATGAACGGCCCTCTCTCTCGATTTCCGACTCTTCAGATTACTACAGTCGGGAAGTCCCCCGACATCGAGATATAGGCGAGATCGGTGTCTCACCTGTTCCTGTGGAGGTTGATGACCCTGAAGGCCAAAATGGACGGAGTAGTCGAGCACGAAGTCCGTCATCAGAAGACGATGGTCATTTGGGTCCGTTTGTATATAACGACCCTCTGTCTCGTTCGCGTGCGAGCCGACCCTCGTCATCTTTGGATTGGTCGGACGCGAGGCCCGGTGGTGGCGTTACCCCGAGCTGGGATGGCCGCTCACACGGTGAACCATGACGTTTCGGCTGTGTTTTTTCTTCTTCTGCACTTTTGTTTTGCCATACGGTCGCCACCGCACGTTCATTTTTGACATATCCACTGCACAAGCCCAATATCTGTGGCCATCATGCGCTAAGTTATTACTAGTCATTCATTTTCATTTTTTTTTTGTGTGTGTTAATTTCATCGTGTGCCGTAGTTACCCTCTTATGTCTTCTCTTTTTTCTTTGTGGGGGGGTAGTGGGAGACAGAAATCCCCTTGTATCATAGTGCATGCCTAGGTAGATTGAACCCTAGACTTTCCTCAAGGTTACTCTGGTGGATTCTTGGGGTCATTGATTCATAGTGGTGTGCATGACTTCTTAATTGGCCAAGCCAATGATCCAATTGGGTGGGGGGAGTTAGACTTCTGAGCCTGTCACTTGTAAAACATTGAAGACAGACTGGGAGAATCTCACATGTAAATTGAGTTGGCAGGACACTCAGTGCTCAGTGTTTGTGGGAATCATCCCTCAGCAGGACTGTGGAGTGGCCCTAATATTCCTCTTTCACATTAGTGGTGATTAAATGACACCATTATGATCTTTACCGGGGCATAAAATAAATTTCCAATCAGGAAAACTCTGTATAAACTTTGAAAAAGTGGCCGAGTCATATCATGATACTGTTCATTAGGAAAGCATTGAAATATAAATCTCACAATTCCCCAGTATTACAACGTCCATTATAGGGTTTTCTCTGGTGGTCTCTGGAAAAAACTTGTATGTATAAGGTTCTTAAAGTTCAGGATATTTTGGAAAGATTGAAACCAACCTTTCCAAGATTTTCCTATGGAATTTTGCAAGGGCAAGCCTTTTTTTCATGCCTCCAGCATTAATTGCTTCTGCATCAGAGCTCACTGATGATGCTAAATGTGTGCTAAACAAGGTTATGTGTGAGGACCAAAGGGGGGAAAAACTTAACAAGGGGTCTAGAACTCTGGCAGGTTCCAAGCTGGTTGGATAGAACCTGCACTTTGCTTTGACTTATGCGTTGTGCTGACTCACATTCTGTCTCTGGATTTTGGATGTAGTCCTTCAGAGGGCTTGCTCCCAGCCACCATCTCATCACTTCCTGCAAAATAATCAGTAGTATGTCCTTGCAACAAAACCAAATGGTTTCTCCATCATCTGCTGGGCACCAGTGGGTGCCAGGAGGGGTTGCAGGTGCAAATAGAGGCCCCTGCAAAGCAAAGGCAGCGGTACAAGGAGCAGGATCAGAATGAGCAAGAAGCAAGGGAGGCTGAAGAGTAGTGAAAGGACAGAGGAGGCCTGAAAGGCAGAAGAAGAGGTGTGAAAAGTGGATGTGGAGGGTGGAGAAGGCCTGGGAGGCAGAAAGGTGGGCATGGAAGGGTGCCAGAGAGGGATGCCAGAAGATGTGTGGAGGTAACAGAGCAGGAGGAAGGGCATTCCCAGTGAAGATTATACTAGATGTGTATTGTGTGTAGGACAGACAAGAAGAACCCTGGAGGATATGACAAGGGAAGGAAAATAATTGAGAACTCCAACAAAGCAACTTGCAAGGTGGCCTGCCTGTACCTGTCTCAAGTTTTCTACAATATATGTGCCATAGTTTAGATTAGAGTAGTACAACACTAGGCCACAAATTAGCAAATAAATCCATGCTCTTGCTTTGACCCATTCTGTGGATTTCCACAGGCTCAAGTACCTGTTGACTGGAAGTCCATACCCACGTAGATTGAATGTGGGTGGTCATTGTGAGTAGATGGTTTGGTGGAAGGAGTCACCACTATGGGGGGCACAGAGGCATGAGCACCATGCTCTGTGCGCTGATTGGTGGTCAGGCTCCTGCTAAGACGTCTTCTCAGTTTTGAGTTCCTTTGTTTTGAAACTTCAGTCTGATTCCGACTGCTACCTATCAAATTAAATTTATGACATGGAGAAAGGCCTGCAACTTTGAGTCGGCAATTCACTACCAAGTATGGAACCAATATAATTACTGACAAGCTGTGGGAGATTACCGATCTACAAGTGTGATACAATTACAATACAAATGAATCTAGCCTACAACTACAGACATGTGTCGTATACAAGCAATGATAGGAAAAATAGCATCTGAAGGGTTGTTTGGGGGTTAACATGCGTGGGCAGTCTAGGAGAGGGAGGAGGTATTATAGTACTGGGTTCCATGTACTTTCAAGAAGTCGATTCGTTAGGTGTCCACCAGCATGGGGATTGATCCGAATCATCAGATATACTGGGCTCAAACTGTGTCCAGAAGTCTCTTTCAGCTTCAAGAGGTTTGGGACACTGTGGCTGCATAGTGCTACGCCATCGAAGCTCTTGTTCGTCAAACGCCTTGTCGCTCCATTCAATTTTCTCTTTTACTTCTTTAAGCCTATCTTCGTTCTGGGCGTTTAGGTGAGGCGATGATCCCTCAGTCCCGGTGAATGGGATGCTGGTCAATTTGGGACCGGAAGACGAAGACATCTCTTCAGCAATCTCGATGTGATCATCACGGGCGAGGGGTGTGTTCTTTAGTGGTGTGGCTGGGGATACTAGCTCGTCAAAGTTCCATGGGGTGAAGGTCATAGGCGTAGCGATGAGTGTAACGAGCTCCGACGCCGAAGCATGAGGAGAGGCAAAAAGACCAGGGAAAGACCCAAAGGAGCCGGAGCGTTTAAATGTGGGGCTGAGTGTGTCAAGGGAATTGTCAGAACTCTTCTGACCATTGTTGTAGTAGTCAAATTCTTTCAAAACTCGACTAATATATGGGTTGGTCGATGCTACTATGGCAGGTGTTCCCCGAAGTCGACTTTTTTTTTTTTATAAAGAAGGGCGTTAAATTAATGAGCTAGACAATATGTTCAACGAAACCGAGTTGACTGACCGTATAGAAATTTCAGGTGTTACGGGTCCCAGAGATCCTTCAGATGATGACGTGTGGAAAGCATTTCTGTATAATCGCAGTGAGTGTCTATTTTTGATCAGAAAGGTCAATGGTAAGGTACTTACACATGCGGGGCGGCAGATGACTGTTCGACATGTTCTAGATCATGAACAGGGCTCGCCCTTAAGTCGCTAGCATATATCTTGGCTCCCCTGAGAGGGGTGGTGACTGTGGCGGGCAGGCGAGCAGGTGACGTGATAGCTGGCTGCACACCGCTAATAACATGACTTCTCAGCTCAGAGAGTAGATCTACTAGGATAAAACTAACATGGCTGGGGTGGTTGACTTCTTATTGCTCGTGGTACCTTCAGAGCTATCGCATACAGGCTTTGCTTCATCCTGTCTGCTAGGTAGGTATAGAGCTCAGAGAACCGGCCTCCTAATTAAAAGACAACACTCACCTGCTTTTTGGCCGTGTATTTCGTTCCATTGAAACCATCCTTCCAAACGGGGGAGTCACCAAAATACTTGGGCCAATGTTGGGAACAAACGGAAATGGTCTACTGACAGTGCTCGTTTTCGTGTCTTTTCGATGTGAATATGAAAGAGTAACACTCACTTGGAAAGAAGGACTGTTGATTGCTTGGCGCCTTGAGAATCACTAGGAACATCGATAGATGCCGGTTTCGATTCGATGGTTGTCCTAGATGGATGGCTATATCAGAACGTATAAGCCTCATTGAAGGGACCAAACTTTACTCAGAATTCATCTTTTGAGCTTTCGTGAGTCTACTAGACGTTTGGTTACTAAGAATATTATACGAGAAAGTGACGAGTCGATCACTAGAAGAAGAAAAAAGTTTTTCAGCACATAACTGTAACGTGAAAGGAAGATACTAACTTAGAAAGGGACATGTCCACGTTGTTGGAACTCCTGGAGCTGTCGAGGAGGTCAGTCGCTTGGGTGTTCATGACATCCTTAGTCCTATGCAAACGCGTATGTCAAAGAAGTAAAACAGATGCTATAGTAAAATGATACCTTTTGGTTGTTCGTGTACCCCGCGTAATTGCCTTCGAAGGCGTAGCCGCTGGAGTCGATGGAATAGCAAAGTCCGAAAAGATGTCGCTTCCACGAGGTCTAAAGCACAGTCCGAATATGTCCGCCTGGGGAGTGAACTGGCCCTCTTGCTCATGATCCTCGAGTATATCGCGTTCTGCGATTGATTCGGGGAGGATTTGGCGAAGCCAACCAAAATCCGCGTAGAGCATGTTTTCATTATCTGGAGGCCGTTGGTTTGATGATCTCACGAATCCGTGAGTGCACAAAGCTCCAAGCACGATACCCAAAGCAAGAAGACAGAGGTTGCTACTGGACATGGAAGAGCTCCTCTTCTTTGTGATAGCCTCGAGGGGAACACTGGAGGTTTGATACATCGCAGAGTACACTGCTCTGTTGTGTGGTTGCTCTAGGATGGTGGGAGGGGAGGCATATTGTGATGGGTGTAGGGGATGAAAGGCAGGAAGCAAAGAGATAGGTCGACTCTGCGCATAGTCGCTGTCGTCCAGCTGAACGGTTGAGCAATCAGGAATATGAATAACATGTTCATCGATATCTCTACGAGCGGTGACTGCGGTGGAAGATACGGAGGCAGAGCGCATTGTGGATGAGGTTGGGACCGTGTTGGAGCTATAGGAAGTATAGAGATCGAGCGCAACAGCTGGGACCGTCACTGCTACAAAATACAGGGCAGCCAGGCCTTGTAACATGAGGTAGAGGTGGTATATGTACATGGTTAACTTGAGAAAAACATGAAGAGCCTACGTTCTTCTATATAATGGCGAACGTGGCTGACTGTCTCAGAAAATTTTCTTCAGGACGAAAAGGTAGCCGCTGCAAGCTTATTAGTCTACATAAATGCGACCCTCATAGAAGTATACGATTGACAACTTTGTCAAAAATAAAGGAAATAGCAGTGTCTCAGGAGCTGAAATAGCGCAGAGAAGAGGATTGTTGTTAGCGTAGTGTCTACAAGGTCACGTGAGTCGCGTGACTGAAGTCGGACAGAAAAATAGACTATGTTTTAAATCCAGGCATCAGGGAGGTATTAAGTCCCAGCCAGATTAAAAACATTCCTGAATAACACAAAAGCTTATGAATTAAAATAAGCTTTATTACCTACTAAAATTACCACAGCATGTTATCACATTTGCTCACAACTACCTCATTGTCATGGCGTCATCACTGCTAAGTGCTCTTGACTAGGATGCTAACAGAGCATGTTGAAGTTGATAGAGCTCAATACTATTTATCCTCATTTTTCCAATGATGGTTGTCAATAATAAACCCATGGTTCTTTTGAGTGAAGCTTCATGGTAGAATAAGGTTTGTGCTACAAGTCTAGAGTAAATGTCAACATTTGAGGTGACTTGAGTCTAGATTGGGATATCCTGAAGACAAGATTTGAAATGTGCAAGGGTCACAGGAAATAATTGCGTGGAGACGCTGTGCGGTAACAATCGCGGGATGTGCGCAACTCGGGGCCGGTGCTGCCCAGCAAACTAATGGAGTTGGCCTCGCGGGCAGATCTTGTGCAAAAAGTGACAACTACGCAGCTGGACCAAGGTCACGTCATCGGAAGTGCAGGATCTGAAGGTGGTGCAGGAAGACCATCAATCCATCCAGATACATAGTCAAGAACCGTCCAAAGGAGGCCATGTGTAATCACACTCCTGGCCGCACTGACACCGAGACCACGATAAAGCCTACTGAGACCAACGAGTAACGGCTTTGGATGATCTTGATCAGGACCTGAAGTGAGTGAGTTAGCTTTGCGTAGGCTGGAAAGGATGATAGCTCATCAGACCTCGAACTAGACGACTAAAGGTCACCCATAGACTTCTGCTCGGTGCACCAGATAACGCTCGCTGCTGAACCTTGGTCTTCACGCTAATCAGAGACAAGGCGTTATGACAAGCAATACGGGCACAAACTGTACAGCTTACACATCCAATGGATAGATGAGTGCCCATGATGATACTCCGGCAAAAGAGCCACATAGAAATGGGATGAGAGATGGGTGAAGTGGGAACCAAAAAGGTAATTTTCCTTGCTCGCCAGAAGGGAGACGACCGAGGATATGTCGCATGCTGTCGTACTCCAGGAAGTAGAGGGCAGTACCAGTGGTATCTCGGACTAGATCGACAATGACGGTTACAATTTAGGACAGGATGGACCCGAAGCGTATCGTTCATATAACGTTCCAGTAACATGAGTAATTGAAGTTGTTAATATTTTGAAATTGAAGCAGAATATATACGAACCAAAATGCAGCCTAAATCCAGTATATAACCCCAGTACCCCAGATTGACGAACGATATCAACCACGGCTGTCGTGTATAAAGTAAGCATATAAAAATCAAAGAGTAAATGCAGTATGATCACCCTGAAAAGTATTTGGTGGTTTTACAATATGTATTCCTTTCGCCTCCGCGATACTATACTCAAGCTGTCGTCGTACCTGATAAAGAAAATTGAGGTGGTACTCGAGATGTACAGTGAAAACACACCTTGACAAGTTCAAATGCTGTTCTCTTGATTACGACAACAAATAACACTATCAAAGAGCAACTCACGCGCGCTACCAAAAGATATCACGGCTCCAGCGAGTGCACCGCCCAATGCACCCGATCCAGCAACATCTAACAACCGAGCTCGTCCAAGGTGATTCCGCTTGTGAACGCCCTCCTTTGTCCCATTGTAAATGGTAAACGAAGCAGCACCTATTAAATGGCATGAGTTTTGAATATATGCTCCCGGGACAGTCATAGAAGAACGGAACTCGGACGAACGGACAAAGGATATCGTGAAAAGAGGTATCCAGAATCCTCTGTAGAATCCGGCTATACCCTCTTCCCGAAACACTTCTGCAGCCAGCCGTGGAACGGTGATAGGTACCCGTGAGGCTTGTAGACGACTTTTCAAAGAGTCTAGGGGATATCCAGCGAACGTTGACATGAAACTCGCAGTTATGGCCGAAACGACAGGTTTATTCCGTTTCATCGTGTCATGAAGCACTTCAGGGTGCATTATGAGATTTCTGGGCCTTCTTTAAGTATTGTAAGTAAAAATTCTGTTCGTGGACATGTTACGAAGGGTGAAGCATACTTGGATCCATCCATGCAAACCAGCAAAACGTTAGCCTTGTAGCTCCTCCAGTGGTGTAGAAGAACGGCTGTAATGGGTTCGAAGTAATGTAGGTTTTCGGGACAGATAACCAAAAGTATGGTAGGCTTATATATTGATGTGTCACAAGTAGCAGAAAGACAAGAATATAGCAGGAAGGAAAAGAGCGGGTTGGCTAAGGAATGCCTAGGCGTTCGAAGTTTGCCTCCAGATTCCCACGCCTGATGTAGATATATGTGTCTTAAAACTCCCCAGTCGCAATTAGAACCCTCCCATTCGCTTCTTCCCTACTTTCTTTTTGGTTCCTAGCTGTCTCTTACCTCCACCGAAAGGTCCAGGTAATGGCTGTGTACTCAGTACTGGTAACTCTTGATTTAAAGCGTGTGGGTCCAGCCAAATATTCCTTTGTGTTTCCCCCCAAGAAATGTCGTCACTGGCAAATAATGCGGGCTGACGAGCAGGAGGTGACTCTGGGATGATTTGATGTTCCAAAATAGGTGGTATTTGAGTATGTGGCTGCGATTGACGAGTTGATAAGATTTGCCCAGGTAGGGACGAGACTACCGTAGGCGGTCGCGGCGCTGTAACAATGGCAGGTACAGACGCCTGTTGCGTAGACCCCATCGTACCACGGGTCTCTTTCCTATCCGTCGCAGGGATCTGACCCGTAAGTGACAGATTCTTTCCCCCATAGGGATCCTTATACGAATGATCCTCTGGACTTGACCCGACATCCCAATGGGAAAGAAGGAGACGAACACCGCATGGAATCTCCAGCTTTTCATCATTTGGATCACCCTTGCGTTCCATACGCTCACCATCTTTGTGAATGACTTTGGCCAGAGGTCGAAGGAATCCAAACTGCAGTGGAGGTGGCGAAGTGGCTCTTAGAGACAGCGCTTTCGTCGCCCGTGATAGCATATCAGCACCATCCGCATCTTCACTCTTGTCGATACATGTCTTTGAAAAAGGTTGTGGCGCGTACACGTGACGCGACATAGCCAAATCGAGCACAAGATTTTGGGTGGCTTCAGTGGCCCGTTGCATTCCTTGAGGCGTGGCAGCCTGCACCAGTGCCTCTTCTCGTAACGTACCAAAAAGGGTTTGTGAGGATATGCCGATATTGGGTACCATTACGGATGGCAATGATGCCAAATCATGGGACCATGGAGCCGTGAATACCAATCGAGGAATTGGTATTCGTCCCCTCATCAATGCCATAAATCCACGGGTTGAGTTCAACATACTCTCAGTCAAGAAATCTGTTCGTGACGCGTGAACGGGCTCTGATCCAGATTGAAAAGCTACATCGAAACTAAGAAAGATAAGATAAAATTCATCACCTGGTTGAGAACCATTAAGTTTACTTACGTTATGAGCATACGGTCCGTTATTTCATTCATGCCTTGCCAGAAAAAGGGCATTTTTTCTAGGGTCTGATAGACCGCCTCAGCGTCCTCTACGGACACTTGGGTTGCGTCGCGTTGCACATTATACATTTCTGAGGCGAAGATAAGCAACAGCCACCCGATCCAACAGGTAATGACATTTACTTTCATAAATCCCACGGAGATCTGCGATAGTATGCTCCCTACCCCCTAAGTTCCCAACGTCTTCATTCATTATCTTGCCTTCCTTTCTTAATGCGTGTATCTGGTCAGTCCATTCAAAGTCATCAAAGTTATTGCCTGAGATTTCCGAAACGTCTGAGGAGAAGTTGACGTTTGTTTTCCACAAGGATCCTCGAGAAGATAGCTGAAAATGATAGTAGTTTGGGTCTTTATCACCTATCAGTCGGCAAACGAGAGAGCCAAGGACGGGCAGGTCTAATTCTGACGAGCCGGGGAGCAAGGAAGGTACACCGTACATTTGAAAGTGGCCAGAAGATGCGTAATTGACATCGTAGACTGTGACAAGATGGTTGGCAGCAGACGACAGAGTCGTGAGGGTGGCTAATAGACCATATAATGCAGAGTGAGAGGGTGAAGCAAGAGATAGAACAGTAGGTTGCAACTGACACGACCCCAAAGTTATAGATCCTACACGAAGACTTCTGTCGAAGGACCGCTGGTGCGTTATCGCGAGGATGGGCCGCTGAAACTTTCGATCATCATACCACAACAGTTTGCTGGTAGTGGCAAAACACATCGTATGGTGGCTGCCCGACGGTGCTTCAAGAGAGGTCACGTATTCTCCTGTGTCACTGAGAGAAGAAAGCTCATGAGTCCGTGTCATCCGTGTCTAGGAGATATTCAGCATAAGGAATGCGATGAGAGCATGAACGTACACGAAAGTCACACAAATTGACTCTCTTGCTAGAAGCGAGCATACACGAATATGGGTCTTTCCATGCGATTCTCCAGAAACGATCCAGCCCATCATCATGGTTTACAGGCATATCAAGAGGGGAAGACCTGATTAAGAATTGAGCCCAGAAACGGCAACCCGTCTGGAAACTCACAGAGCATTGCCCCAAGTTTGTATCTGGCAAGTGTACACTACTCCCATATCATTCACGAGAAGGATTTGGGGATTGGAAGAAGAGAAAGAGCGTGAGGACATATCGACAATACGTCGCTTTCCCGTCTCTGAAACAGAGAGTGAAATGGCCGCCTCTGCTTCAACAGACGATTCTCCGGCGTTAAAGCTAGTACTGCTTTGGAGTTTAAGGACGGACACCATAGCGTGGGTTCGTACCGCTAAGAGAGAAACTTGCCAAATAAAGTGCATAAATGCATGACGTATTATGGGAGGCTAAGAGAACGCACTTTTCTGGGAAACGGCTTCATTTGATGAGAAGGTCATAATCTGTTGTATAGGAGTATCAAATGCCATCGTAGGTCTCGCAGATGGACTGAAAATATATCCTTTATCCCGAGTCAGACGAAATGGTGATACATCTAGCATAAAATGTAAACATCAAAATCTATAGTAAAATATGTATTTTACTAATGCTCTGACTGACTTAGTTCCGAACCCGTCATCCCACAGGTAAATGCGAGAAAAGGGGTGACCTGCCTCCGGTTGGTTTCCATGGAAAGGTGAGCAAGTCGATTGCCACTGTATGGGTCCAGTACTGAATTCGCAGCAACTTGTTTCCCATCTAACTGTAGTTCATCCTTTATGAGCCCAAATGGAATGTCAACATCCGGATGGTACGTTCTCAGGAAGTGAGCCTGAATACTTGGTGAGCCTTTAAATTGGTGGTTCAGATCCACAGGCTACTTACCCCCTGTTCAGCACGCCGCTGAATAGTCAATTCTGGTATGCTGACTGGGGGAGGTTTGGTTGGTGGGAACACCTCAACAGGGTTTCTAGCTAGTCGGGGGAGATGCCTCGAGTGAGGCTGAACCGCCGTAATCCACTGTGGAAGTCCCTCTCCTAGAATAAGAGCTGCCCCTCCCAATGTCCCAGGCTCAATGCTCTGCCCATTCAACCTAGAGATCTCCTTCCCTTTTCTATTTTTCTTAGACAATGTGGAAGCATCGGCTCTGAAATCAGCAGGCCAAAATTCCATTCCATGCTACGGGGGTGATGGTAAGTACTAGACGAACCTGAGAACTTACTGGTCGCGGAACACGGATTTAAGCTCCGCAAAATAATTGATGCTCAAGTTTTTAACACATCGAATATCGATAAAACACTGTCGGCTGCTTCACTATTCCTTCGTTAGTCTTGCAGCGGAGTCTGCAGGATCTGGTAATGTGGGTTCTGCTAAGTGGACACCCAACTCGATCCGTACTGGAGTGATTGCTCGTAAACGCGGCATGACCACCCTATGGGACGAGCATGGAGCAGCCTACCCAGTGACCATTCTGCAGGTACGCATTTTAGTGCAATGTATTCAATTTCATACATTTAAAGCCTCTTTCAGCTGGAGAATTGTCAAGTTACCGCAAATGTACGGACTGTCCGGAAAGACTTGTCTGTCTACCATGCTGTTCAAGTCGCTGCAACCGATCGGCCATGGAAAACAACCACACGCCAGATGCGTGGACATTTCACTAAGGCTGGCGTCTCGCCAAAACTTATCGTGAAGGAGTTTTCTGTAACAGAAGACGCACACGTTCCAGTTGGTGGGACCTATACTATTCAACATCCATGTTATCTAGGATTGATTGGTCTACAGGAACGACACTCTCGGCCGCTCATTTTGTGCCTGGGCAATATGTGGATGTGATAGGGAATTCGTATGTTAGCTTACGTTATTGAGACTAAATACTCACACTAGTTCAGCATTGGAAAAGGATATGCAGGCACCATGAAACGATGGAATTTTCATGGACAGTCGGCAAGCCATGGTACATCTGTTTCGCATCGATCCGCTGGGTCTACTGGTCAACACCAGGTGAGTCTGCTAGTTTGTATTTGGCCGAGGATATCACTCCATGTTGTTCTTTATTGAGGATCCGGGTCGTGTTTGGCCAGGGAGGAAAATGGCTGGTCGTCTGGGAGGCGAACGGATTACCCAGCAGAACCTCTACGTCGCCAGAATCGATAACAAACTGGACTTGATCTACGTCCGGGGTTGTGTCCCTGGCTTCGATAACGCACACCTACTTGTCCGTGATGCGAAAAAGAAAGTAACGCAACTCGCAAAGCAGCACGACGAGCGAGGTTGGACAGAAAATATTTTGCCGAAGGGTGTGGTAGATCTTCCATTTCCGGCTGGTAATAAGGAACTAGCAAGGAGGTTGCCCCCAGTCGTTGCTGCCCCTTCTAACCGTCGTAGTCCTTTCCTACCATATACATAGACAAATTACAATCCAATCAGACTGTATCTCCGTTACGTCACGGTAGTGACATATTGTCCCAGCCTGTTAACGTGTCCTCACACCACTTCTTTGTCCTGTTTCTTTACTCTCTTAGTAGCTCTGGAATGCAGTCGATCATTAACTGGTTATGGGACGTTCTGAGCCAGCTCGGTATGTAGTCTCTTCAGTTTCTCTGTGGTGCAGCTTGTTACAGCCCGCACGCTAACTGTATTGTGTCAGGGCTTCTTCATAAGAATGCTAAAATACTTTTCCTCGGTCTCGACAATGCAGGCAAAACAGTAAGTCGTTCTCGTCTGAGCCTGCCTTGGTATCAGCTTAACCACCAAACTAGACCTTATTGCACATGCTGAAGAACGATAGGCTCGCTACATTGCAACCAACGCTTCACCCCAGTGAGTATTGCGTATCGTGCTTATAATCTCCATATCTGATGTCCTTCCAGCCTCCGAGGAGCTAGCTATCGGTAATGTGAAGTTCACTACATATGATCTAGGCGGACATCAACAAGGCATGTCAATATTCAAGATATTCTCTTTTTAGGCTGATAACTAAACCCCTCAACCCTACAGCTCGTCGTCTCTGGCGTGACTATTTCCCAGAAGTTGACGGCATTGTTTTCTTGGTTGATAGCGCCGACTTTGAGCGTTTCAATGAGTCGAAGGCAGAACTCGACGCACTACTTTCCATTGAAGACCTAAGCAAAGTTCCATTCTTGATTCTCGGTAACAAAATTGATGCCCCAGGAGCTGTCAGCGAGGAGGAGTTGAGGCATTATCTTGGTCTCTTCCAAACCACTGGCAAAGTGCGTAATTGTTCTTTGGAGGGTTTGTGTCACTTATGGTCATGTATGTAGGGCAAAGTACCTCTCAAAGACATCCGCCCCATAGAGATATTCATGTGCTCAGTTGTGCAAAGACAAGGTTACGGAGAAGGTGAACAATTTAACCATCACTTTTCGTATGGTCTTTACTCACCTGGTTCTTAACAGGGTTCCGATGGCTCTCGCAATATGTTAATAATTCTTTTTTAAATTTCGAGGCCAGTTCTATTCTAACACCCCTGTCCAGATCTAAATGCTCCCGTGTCCATTGCGCAAGGCGATTTTCTACGTACATGATCAAATAGTTGAAGTTAACTGTATGGATGGTTTGACGTTGAGGCTTGTCATAGTTGTCGTAGTACACTTCTAAATAGTTACAGGTTCTAGTTTCAAGACTTTGAACCGTGGGAATCAAGTGGCATTTCAATGCCAACTTTCTCTCACATTCTCTTTCTCTCCGCCTTGGTTAGAGGTGCTCTGGTGCTTTATAGCGACTACCATGATTCTCATTCGGTAGTTAAATATACGGACGTTGACTATCGCGTATTCACAGATGCTGCTCGCTTTATTTTACACCCCGTAAAGGATGGCGGACAGCAAGCGCAAGGCTGGCTGGGGATAAATGTTGGAGAGTCAGCATTCCCGTTCTGATCAACCTAGAATTCACTGAAAGCTACGTGTCACAGTCCATACGTGCGGGATACCTACCGCTATACTCCACTTTTGGCCCTCTTGATGACACCTAACATACTTTTACACCCTACCTTCGGCAAAGTGGTCTTTTCGCTGTGTGATCTTCTTGTTGGCGCGATGCTCTATGCTATATTTTGCTCTTTTCCTCCAGTAATTAATACCACCCCATCCGATATCAAACGCAAAGCCAATCTCTGGGTGTCAGCCCTGTGGCTTCTCAACCCATTGGTATTTTCCATCTCTACACGAGGGTCTTCAGAGTCTGTCCTTGGCGTGCTCGTCGTTGGAACATTGTACCTGCTTTCGAAAGGTCACCGGCACCTCGCTGCGGTGCTCTTCGGGTTTAGTGTACACTGGAAAATATATCCTGTCATTTATGGAACAAGCATCCTGGCTTTTTATGGTGGTCAGTACCGTCACAAGGCGGTGTCTACCAATTGGGTTTTCCGAATGGCGACTCCTCACGGAATTACTTTCGGACTGCTCAGTGCAATAACGTTTGTCGGAGTGACGGGCGCGCTTTACCTCGTGTAAATTAAACAATTTCTTGTGAATGCGCGCACAAACATTGATGGTCGTCTTATTATAGGTGGGGCTACCCCCTTCTATGGCACTCTTACCTGTACCACTTAGGTCGTCTGGACCATCGCCACAACTTTTCGCCCTACTTTTATCCCACATACCTGTCATATCCGTCTCAAGTACAGCTGAGGAAAGGGTTGAACCCCCCTATCGCCTCGCACCCTTTGCTGTCTTTGGTGCCGCAAATGACTTTGGCCTGTGGAGCGGGTTTTTTGTTAGGCGGAAGGACATCCGACCTGCCCTTCGCATGGTTTGTACAAACTATGATTTTTGTAACATTCAACAAAGTCTGCACATCACAGGTGCCGAAATTTCTCACTCTATTGATATGACAGACTCACTATCCG
>QMFG01017238.1:0-10451 GCA_003314545.1 Ramaria sp. MG151
TATCTAAAGGATGATTATGAATTCAGAGGAAAGGAATGAGATTGACCTGAGGAATCCAGCATATATTTCCCTCCCCTCCTATCCGGCAGTTAAGCGCCCATCCGGATATCTCAGGGGTAGCATATATGCGCGTGTAGTTAATTCCACAACATCATGTACATGAATGACTAGCTTATATATGGAAGGGTTCGGGGATCGGAGACCGGATGACCGAGGTCAGGGTCGTAAGCTACACAACAGAGATCAAACAGGTGGGATGGATATGAAACATGTTTGAGATGAACGGGGGTTTGGGCCCAAAGGGCCGGGGGTTTGGTTCGGCAGCATGGGTACTGACACTCATCCGAGAATGCTTTTGGTCGGGCATGGAAATTCAGCTTGCACTGAAGGAGGAAGCCTCGTAGCTTCTTCGGGTCCGAGCCATCAAATGTATTGGGTTCCTGAATTTTCACTTTCGAGGATTCAGTTTTTTGGGGACCCATGAGGTCTGGAATATTGGAGAGAGCCTTGGCAAGGGATTCTCCAACATTGGCGTCGTTGTCTGACGGTGGGTCAGGGTCGGGGTCGGGGTCAGGGTCAGGGTTTGGGTCGGGATTTGGATCGTCGTCGGGGGGTTTGTGATCTGGTTCGGGGTCATCGGGGACCTCCTCGATGTGTCCATCAGGAACCGAATGATCACAAAGGGGCATGTTTCAGTGTCAAAAGAACGGAGTTGGGGTCGGGGAGTTCCTTGCTCTTTGAGCTAGGACAGAGGGTGTTGCCCTACTAATTTGGTTTCGAGCGGCAGATCGTGTGGTCAGGGTCATAAGGACTGTTTGAGCTTCAAGAGTTCTGATATACTGTTAGGAACTGAGTCAGAGCGGAGGAAGAGTTAGGTTCGGGACTCAAGATAGAGTCAACTGAGGTTTGGGGTCGGGGGGCCAAGGGGGGCCAAGGCTCGGCGAACGGGTCGAGTGAATCTTGGCTTCAGCTTATGTGCTGCGCCAGCTCAGAGTCCTGTCCCATATTTCGGACGAGGCCCGAGGTCACCCGAAGTTCAGGCATGACCTTAGCATGGAGAGCAAAGGAGCATAAGGATTAAAGCAGAATGTATTTGGGTATCTTAGTCGATATCAGAACTGATTTTCATGTACATGAACAAGTAGCTTATATATGGAGGGGTTCGGGGATCAGAGACCGGATGACCGAGGTCAGGCTCATAAGCTACCCAAAAGAGATCAAACAGATGGGACGGATATGAAACATGTTTGAGGTGAACGGGGGTTCGGGCTCGAAGGGCCGGGGGTTCGGTTCAGCAGTGTGGGCTCTGACAGGGTCAAAAAACTGCCCCAATGTTTGTGCATTTTAAAAAGATTGATATGTTGCGAGATAATGACATCAGCAAAAGTTCCGAAAATTTCACACAATATACTAGAACATGCTGGCTATCTCCTAACTTAAGAAATCATGCGTGTCCAATCAAAACCCAGTGCATAACAAAATAATCACTCATTGGGGTAGTTTTTTGACCCTTTATTATTTTACAATCTAATACTTTGTATGACCCCTCTTTGCCTTTGAAACTACCTGTATCCTCCTATGGAAGCTTTCTATTAGCTTCTGGCATGTCTTTGGTGGTATTTCAGTCCACTCCTTTGCTACCCTGTCTGATAATTCATGTACTCCTTTGGATGGTATGTCATATTGTTGGAGTTTGGCCTTGAGGTGTTGCCAGAGGTGTTCAATGGGATTTAGATCAGGGTATTATGCAGGCCACTTCATGGAAATGATGTTGTTATCAGAAAACCACTGGTCTGCCTTTTTTGAGCCATGTTTTGGATCATTGTCCTATTGCAAGTACCACTTATCCTTAGCTATCTCCAAACCTTCAATGCTCTTCTCCACTCCCTCCTCCAAAATCTCACAATACTACACCGCATCCATGTTCCCCTGCATCTCTATCAGCTTCCTCATCCCATTCCAGCCCATACACCCCCAAACCATCAAGTTATTCTCCCCTCCATGTTTGACAGTTGGTATAGTGGTCCTGTCTGATACTGGTTCCCCTTGTTGTTTCCAAACATACACTTACCATCTCACCCAATCCTATTGATTTTTGTCTCATCAGTCCACAACACCCTCTTTCAGTCCTCCAAAGTCCAATTTTCATGGTATTGGGCAAACTTTAGATGTTGCTGACAATGAGACCCCTTGAGCATAGAGACTTTCTTCTTTGTTGCTGACCTAAAGCCAGCTTCCTTCAACACATTCCTAACAGTATGAGGAGTGACAGAGGTAGATATGATGGAATTTATGAATTGGGTGGCTTGGACAGCATTTTCAAGCTTCCCAGAGCTGATTTGACAGATAATTGACTGTTTATCATAAGGGGAAAGCTTGGAAGGATGGCCACCAGGATGATTTTCCTTATCCCCCTCTACCTCCCTACCGATCCTGCCAATAGTACCCTTCCCCAGGCCAGTCCTAGCTTGAATTTGATGATGGGAATATCCCTCATTGAGGAGAGAAACAACAGAAGAATGCTTTTCTGCAGTGATGGATTTCATAATGGTGATAAGGAGTCGAGGGGTTGAATGAACAAATTTCAACATTCCAAATTGATACAAATAAGGTCACATGGGATGTAGATGATTCACATGACCTACTCCTACCCTATACTGGTGTGTAACATTGAAAACCAGAGAAAATAATAGAGGGTCAAAAAACTGCCCCAATAAGTGATTATTATGTTTGATTTATTGAGAAATGAGTTTTGATTGGACTCACATGATTTCTTAAGTTGGTATATAGTCAACATATTCTAGTATATCATGTAAAATTTTCAGAACTTTGGCTATTGTCATTCCTTCACAACATATCAATCTTTCTAAAATGCACAAATATTGGGGTAGTTTTTTGACCCACTGTACATGTTAGAAAGAAATGAAAGAATTGGGTTTATTAACAACATGTTTTTGTAAAATTCACTTGGATCATGAGACATGTTTCCTTTGGAAGGATTGTCTCTTTGGAATAATATCTATGTTTGTATATATTCTGAAAGTCATTTGCTTTTATTGTAAGACTACACTTCTTTATCTAACTCTATATATTAATCAATTTGATTACTTATATTCTACTAATCTCATTTTTATTTACAAATTCAATTCTTAAAAAAAAAAAAACAGAGTTACTCTACTAATTTAGCTTCATGTAGTGAATTAGGTTATCAGGGTCATAAAGGACAAACTGAGCTTTGGAGTTCTGATATACTATTAAGGACTGAGACAGATAGACAGATAGAACTCAATTATAACAGTGATGAAGGTCCAAGATCCTATGCCAAGGTGGACTAAGGTTCAGCAGTCAGATCTATAGAACATGGTGTTGTCAGAACCCGACTGAAACCTCGGGCCTCCGGGTCCGAACCCCCGACCATCACGTTTCACCTATTCATACCTCATGTTTGATCTCTTCCCTTCATAGCTTATGACCCTGAGCTCGGTCATTCAGTCACTGATCCCCAAACCTTCTCGTATATAAGTTGCTCATCCATGTACATGACAATCAGTTCTGATATTGACTAAGATACCCCAATACACCTTGTTTAATCCTTACGCTCCTTCGCTCCCTTCGCTAAGGTCACACCCGAACTTCAGGTGTCATGAGTACAATTTAGGGCCTTTAACTGTTTCACCCCCACAACACATATCCCAAACACATCCAACAACCTCCTTTGGAAATCTGAACCATACTCCCCTAAACCCTTCGCTTATATTCAATCCAGTCAATCAACATAGCCTAGATAGAAATTGCCTTATTTGGAGTTTAGTGAATCAATCAGTAAACAGGTCCAATCATAATCTTTTCTAGAAAAGAAGCACTGTTAAGAACTGAATCGTAGCAGAGGCAGAGTTAGGTTTGGGACTCAAGGTAGAGTTGACTGAGGTTTGGGGTCGGGTTGCCGAGGAGGGCCGAGGCTCGGCGAGCAGGTCGAGTGGGACTTGGCTTCAGCTTATGTGCTGCACCAGCTCAGAGTCCTGTCCCATATTTCGGACGAGGTCTGAGGTCACCCGAAGTTCAGGCATGACCTTAGTGAGGAGAGCAAAGGAGCATAAGAATTAGAACAGAATGTATTTGGGTATCTTAGTCAATATCAGAACGGACTGTCATGTACATGGATAAGTGACTTATACACGAGAAGGTTCGGGGATCGGTGACTGAATGACCGAGGTCAGGGTCGTAAGCTACGAAGGGAAAAGCCAAACGCAAGGTATGAATAGGTGAAACATGATGGTCGGGGGTTTGGGCCCAGAGGCCCGAGGTCTCGGGAATCGGTCAGGGATGGGTTCTGACAAGCACCCTGACTATCAAATGAACTTATTAAGGGAGTCATTTCTATTATATCAAAGTTTGTGATGACACTTCATATTATTAGGCTTCATGGTCTGAATATCTGAGATTCAGGATCACATCCAAAGGACATGCACACGGTCATCTCTACCCAATGAGCCATGTGATTTGGAAATATGTTTCAGGACCTATTTCTAGTTCGTTAAATCTCTTTCCTATTCACAATTTTCCTACCACCCTTGTTCTTTGTTTTTAAATGGCCTTTCATTAGTATACATGTACCTTAGCTACTTTCTGACCCTCATGGACTCCTTCCCATTCGCCCTCCCTTCCGAATTGTTTGGTATATAGCTAGCACATTTGCATGTAAGTTCCCTAGTTCAATTATTGTACATCTACTTGATTGTTCTACTTAAACTTGCTAACTTGTCGTAAACTACCTTGAACAGCAGCTTCACTTTTGAGTGAGTACTGTAAATTCATTTATATTAGTTTAAACACACTTCAAAAGAATTTGAGACCATTGGCTGTGATTGACATGGACTGCAAAGTTCATTCGGTCCATGAGATAGAATCCTTTTGGAGTATCTATCTCTTCAGAACTATGCACATTTTTGCAAACATTCTGAAAGCCATTCGCTTTTACTGTAGGATTTCTATTTACTTTTGAATATCATTCTATTAGTATTGGAAACATTTTTGAGCATTACTACTCACACTACCTTCATCTATGACTTTTATCCTTGATAATTGAATTCTGACACTTGGCTTTAGCTTATGTGCTATGCTGGCTCAGCATCTTTTTCTTCAGATGTAGCCTGAGGTCACCCAAGTTTAGGTATAACCTTAATGAATGAGCATAGCCTAAGGAGAAAGAGTATATACTTATTATTATTAATCTTAGTTGACATTAGAACTGAGGTTTAGTGTATACATGTGAGTGAGGGTCTTATATACTAAGAGAGGATAGGGACAGAGAACTGAGGCCAGGAATTCAGAAAAGATCAAAAGATCAAATATGACAGGAATAGAAGTTGAACAATATTGAGCATACTTCAGGCCTGAAAGCCACAGACTCAGTATTAGGCTTGGGACAAGCTCTAGCATGTTCACATAAGGATGTTAGAGAGGCTACCACCTGCTCCTAAATGTATGCATGTCTGTAGCCTTAAATCCACTGATGAAGATCAATGAGCCATCTGAAAAAACAACTGCCAACATTATTTGTTTTCACATATCACAATTCCATACAGCCAGAAAGAATAAATATACTTCTGTAACTTTGGTGATGCATTTTCTTTGTATCAATAGTGTGCCACAAAAGTTATCTTAAGATTAAAATAAAGCTTTTCGGCAATGTCCCATGCTTTAAATGAGTCGGGCACTGGGGGCTGCCGCCGCCGAACAAAACTGATGTCAGTATGTATTACTTCTTTTCTTGCGAAAATACAAATCGCGAACCTTTTTGGCTCAGGCTTGCGGCTCAAGTGCCTCAGGCCCAAGCCCGAGTGATCAAATAGCCCGTTGCTGGATGACGGGTATAGCCTCCTGTGTGAACCCCGTCTGAAACTTGGGTCTTGGATGCGTTTTAGCGCTTCATCACCCCATGTAGGACTCCTCAAGTCTATGATTATAGATTACGCCTCGCTGTTGGATCACATGATTAGCGTGGCAATGATATGTACAATCCTTGAAGGGGCAGAAAGAGTCCGAGATTGAAATTACGTCAGCGCTTGCCGAGACGCGGCATCTCCTGTTGTTTAACCCTGTAAAAATCGTTCCTTCACTTGTCATCGAACCACGCCCGCAAAAAAATGACCAGACTCTGTTTCTTTTCCGCTGGGTAATGTGTCTTCCCCTTTCTTACTTTACCTATTCTCATGGCTGCTTCCCTTCTCAATAGCACGGCAACACTTGCTCTCGCCTTGTGCGGCACCTTCCTCAATCTCATTGCCGCCTTACAGCTCCTATCTCTTTGGAAGTCCCTCCGATGGGAGACAGAATCAGAGTGGGAAGGCTCTGAAAAGTACAGGCTTGATGGCGTACGCATCGTCTGGTCTCTCTTGTCTGCCTATTTTTCCGTTGCTGCAATGGCTTGCATGATCGGCCTTATTGGCGTCGTCAAAGTACGTTGCTACCACGGCGCAGTTTCATTCCTCTTCCTCACACATGTTGCAGCGCATTCCATCCTACGTCCGTCTTTACCGTGATTATTCTGTCGCCGACCTGTGTTTCTGCGCAGTGTCCACCATCGGCTTCGCACTCGCTTCCTTCCGCCCCGTCGTCCGCTCAGCCGTATGCGAGGAACTTTCTCGTCAACCAGACCTCATGCGTGACCTTGCGGATGCAGGGTTGAACCTCGAGAATTGCGAGTCGTGGTTCGAGCGCGCTGTAGTCGCCTCAGTTGGACTCATGGGCGTATTATTAGTCGTCAGGGTCCGTCTTGCCCAGATTTTTGATTACACCTTTCCCTTGACACGTCTCTAACAGCTCCAGTTCACGCTCACAATCTCCAGTTATCATACCCAGTTACTACGCTCTACTCTTAACGGTGTTCGCCTCGAGATCGTCCGGCCCGCACACAGTCTCTCATCCTCGTCTTCTCCTGGAGTCGATGTCGGCGGCGAATCGTCCCCCCATCGCATCTATCTTCTCCCCAATCGTCCAGACCACACCTCGTCCCTGCAGGCCGGGCCTGCGCATTCAAATGACGTACTGGTATACGCACCAGTACCCCTTAACTCCCTCTCAGTAGAAGATGCCCGCGACCTCGACGCAACCGAGGCATGGGTATCTCCAGCGGCCGCCCGTCCTCACCGACACCATCGGTCCACTTCAAGAGGTGGTGGAGGCGGACGTATAAGCCTGCCCGTGCTTCCAGACGAACCACTGCTGCCACCCTACACCCATTCCATACGTGAGGAATACAAACATTGAGTGGACACATTCTGTTATCTCATGTTTGTTTGCTTGCGTGTATATTGTATAACCGGTCAATATTTTTTGCCATGCCCCACAACTCTCTTTTTCTTTATTTTCTTTGCATGTCCGGAACTATCTCGTTTCTTGGCGGTTCTTTTCACATACAGCGTAACTCCACTATCATTTTATTCTCATCCAATGGTATTGTACCCCGTAATGGTTTTTGTACATGTTTGCATATCCAACTCGTGTGTGAACCAAAAGTCTTAATTAATAGAATGATGACAGATATTTATAATACGTACCCGCCAAAATGTACATCACCAAGACGAAACGCTATACGAAGGGTGATGTTCGATCCTTGAGTCTAGGGAATGGATTTTTGTTGGCTAAAACGACCATTTGTTTCTCATGGGATATATATCCCCTGACATAACCTTTGTATATCATATTCGCCATGACACACTCCGCCTCCGCCACAGACACCTCCGCCTCGCCAGATACCACAAGCGCGGCATGGAAAAGGGCCATAGGTATTCGTGTCCCCCTTTCAGTGGCCACCCATCTATGTACACGATACGAACGTGATCAGAGAGAAAATACCACAAGATTAAAAACACGCACACTCTTCGGAACAGACCGCGGAGACAGATATCGCGTACCTTCTCCCATATATACCAGATTCCTAAACGGAACAGGCGTCCTTCAGCAGCGTTCAATGCAGTGTCATATGAGTTCAAGTCTCCGACTCTGACAGCAGAGATAAAAGGCATATAAAGGCTGAGAAGCGCGGGATAGCGAGAGAGCACCGGTTTCGAAGGTATTTGTCCACGGAGTATGCGTAGTGGCACCAGATATGTCAAAATGCGTCTAGGGGTAAATTTAGCTGAGTCGATATATATAAACTATAAGATAACGAACTCCTGATTCCGGACATCGTCTCGGTGGCATGTATGGAAAGCAAACGTCAAATCCTCATCCGCCTGAAGGACTTTGGGTTAAGAGCATACAAGCGCTGTACGGCGAGTCTCTTACCTGAGGATATTCTTCGTTCAGAAAGCTCAAAAGCCCAACATAATACCTATACGTAAGCTTCAGCCCATCAGCGTAGCCGTTGTGTGGATTCGAAGATATTTCATACTTGATGCAGCTTCGGGAACTGTAACAAGGCCGGTACTTCAGGGTTGGACTTCAGCCCTCGGATGATATTCCGTGACAAAGAGATTGTATGAATCTGCCAAAACTGGTGATCTAGCGAATGATGGAGCTGTAGCTCAAAAGCGGAGGAAATACAAAACCTTGAAATAACATTTCATCACGAGTCCAGCAAGGTAATAGCTCCCCCAGCGACGCGATTCTATCACGGGATTACGGTCAGACATACAGAACGAAAAAGCTTTGTTGCACGTCCGGGCAGCGTCCTCCATTTTCGAGCCTTGACTACTTCTAAACGGCATAGAGTCCGCCTTGAAAACATCAGCGTGCAGTCTTGTGGGCGAGAAGGTAGATACCTTTTGAGCCAGCCGTCGTAGGTCTTTCAGTAGCACATAAAGAGTTGGAAGAACCCAGCTAGTGGCGTCTTTAAAATAACGGGTTAGGAAGTGTCTGGACATCAGAGTCAAGGTGTTAGATCTCATGCGAAGAAACTACACTTGCTGATTCACAAGCGTATCCTGTTCTTTAAATGCTTCCTCAGGTACGTCGTCCATGTTGACCACTACTTGAATATGCGTGACCGCTATGTCCCCCCAGGGACTTACGATACTTTGCACATAGCGAGATAAGGCGCCTCTCTAAAGTAGTTAATAAATAGTAAGTGCCCCGCCTGCACACTTTCTAGGACTTACGCTACTGTCATGCATTGTGGTTAACAATCGAGGAATATGTGGTCCATCAAGGGACAGTAACAAACCCAGGGCATCTCCGTCCTGATTCCGAACAGCAGCTGCAATCTCGGCTAGATACACATGAAATTGCATGGGCAATGGCAGAGACGAAATCTTGAGTAAAATATTGAATCACGTGACAAACATTATTACATAATGACGACTGCCAGTAACGGTGTGGACAAAGTCACGTGACTGTCCCACACATTCACACTTCTCTTATTGTTTTGTGTTTAACTATTTTTTTCCTACCCTCCCCTTCTCACATATCTTATACTCAATAGGTGTCAACTACCCAGTAAGTGGTTCCAGGCTACTCAGAATACCTCTGCATCCTATACCAAATCTACACATGCTACAGATAGTCTGTAGTACTAAAGTACCATTTCATGTTCCATAATCATTGTCTGGCTGAAATGTGCAAAGATTATTATTACTTAGGCTAATACATCATTGTTCCATACCATTGGAGTGATTGGTGAATGTGTAAAAAGTTGCTGTTTAAATAGTGCCTACAGACTAATGCCAGATAACCTGGCATAGTGGCCTTTTGGCCCAGTTGGAAGAACATATTGCTGTGGGAATTTTTTTGCTTTTCACAATTATGGACAGTGAACTTTTCTCTCTACACCTTGTCATGATCAGCTTTTGTTACTTCCAAACAAATTCCATCCGAAAGTTCCTGTTTGGAATCTGGGAGAAGCCACAGACAGGCCTGGGAACCTGTTAAGATGACATCACTGTGGTACCTTGAGGGCTTGGTACCTAAGGGGGAGGTACTGTTACATACCAGTGGAATGGTCAGTGAATATGTGTAACAAGTTGCTGTTTAAATAGTGCCCACAGGATGACCTGGCATAGTGGCCTTTTGGCCCAGTTGGAAGAACACAACACTGTGGGAATTTGTTGCCTTTCACACTGTCTAGGATACCACAACAGACCAGTACTCTTATCTCCTCAGTGTGGACAGACATTGAGGAGAATTAACTAATGGCCCCCCCCACTCCTATATGTAGCCTGTGAGGGGAACACTGAATGACAGGGTCACAACCTAGGATGCTCAAGGATAAGAGACCCAATAGAGAACAATGCCCAGCTGGTATAGCAGATATCCTTAATATATAGCTCCTGTTAAGAACTAGATCTTAGCGTAGGCAGAGTGAGGGTTGGGACTCAATATAGAGTCGACCGAGGTTTGGGGTCGGGTTGCTGAGGGGGGCCGAGGCTCGGCAAATGGGTCGAGTGGGACTTGGCTTCAGCTTATGTGCTGCGCCAGCTCAGAGTCCTGTCCCGTATTTCGGACGAGGCCCG
>QMFG01017239.1:0-27844 GCA_003314545.1 Ramaria sp. MG151
GCAATAGAGCACCAAACTGACAATTGACCTGTTGGATGAGAACCAATGTTCCAATCCTTCTACCCCTCTGTTTGAGACCTCTCTACAATGTCTCCTAGCGTCTCCCAAGGGGATTAGGCGCCCAGATAACCAGTGGGGGACAGGGATAGGCCCTAATGTTCAAAACACAGTGTTGAGCTGGGAGATTTGGAGGAGGAAAGGTGGTTGGAGGTTGGAGGAGTTGTGCTAGGGGTTATTTGAGGTGAAAATTGCAATGGGGATGGATTGTAGGTTGTAGAAGCTGAGGATGATGTTGGATCAGGCTGATCTTGTCTGGGATAGCAGTTTAGAGCCTGGGGCCCGGGGCCCATAACCTGAAAAAAGCGAAATTAACATGATATTATAACCACCTCAACAACCCCTAGATGGTCAATCCAGTCTGGGGATGTGTTGTGAGTGTAACAGATGAAGATACACTCCCACACTCCCCAGTCTTACCTGCGCTTTTTTGCCTATGTAATAAACAATAAAAGCGCAGGTATAACTACTAAATAATCAGTAACACACTAACTACTCTACCAAAAAATAAGGGAAAAACACTGGTATTGCATATATTAACGTCCAATGTGCTGCTGGACATGAACAGCCAATCATGGATGTAGACTATTTGCTTGTCATGAGTTGCAGCACTGTCACCACCTGTAATTGTATTTCAAACATAAAATGCCTTCAATATCAAAATCTCTGGCACTTTTACTGTCAATCTCACAGATGGATTCCAACATGCATTGAGATTGGCAGATATCATTTACTTTGATAACTCAGCCAATCACTGGATATCACACATTATAGACAAAAATCTAGATGTTTGGTACCATGACAGTATACAAACTGGAAGAAGCTGCACGCATCATGGGAGATTAAATGAGCTGGATATTGTTAGAAGAGCATCATCTATAACATCAAATATCCGTGCTTCACTAGTTGTGTATAAAAAGGATTAAACTTATTATAGCAAATACAAGTACAATTCTAAATGATCAGTAAGGACTGCTGATTGTGCAAATATAAATCACATGGTACATTTTCATATGTCTCAATATATTTGTGAGTATATAACCTGCCTTGATTTGGCAGAGGGATTCTCCATGGATATATATAATATATATATATATTACATTATTAAGGTAAAGCAACATGAAAACCCATGTGTTGATACAAACATAGTATTTATTAATCATCTTCTACTCTTCTGGTGGTAGTATTCACTGCTATTAATGACCCTGAAGGTTTCCAAAACCAAAAACTTGGCTTGGTAGCAAAAATGTCTAAGCCATGCAAAGAAAAAAACAAGAGAAATTTCTGGGAGGGGGGGAGGGAGAATCGGACCTGCCATGCAAAGCATTGGCCCACTTCCACAAGTTCAAGCTTCCCAGAGCTGATTTGATGGATAATTGACTGTTTATCATAAGGGGAAAGCTTGGAAGGATGGCTACCAGGATAATTTTCCTTATCCCCCTCTACCTCTCTACTGATCCTACCAATAGTACCCTTCCACAGGCCAGTCCTAGCTTGAATTTCATGATGAGAATACCCCTCATTGAGGAGAGAAACAACAGAAGAATACTTTTCTGCAGAGATGGATTACATTGTGGTGGTAAGGAGTCAAGGAGATGAATGAACAAAGTTCAACATGCCAAATTGATACAAATAAGGTCACATGACATGTTGATGATTCACATGACCTACTCCTACCTTATACTAGTGTGTAAGATTGAAAATCTGAGAAAATAATAGAAGGTCAAAAAACTGCCCCAATGAGTGATTATTTTGTTTGATTTATTGAGCAATGAGTTTTGATTGGACTCACATTATTTCTTAAGTTGGTAGATAGCCAACATGTTCTAGTATATCATGTGAAATTTTCAGAACTTTTGCTGATGTCATTCATTCACAAAATATCAATCTTTCTAAAATGCACAAATATTGGGATAGTTTTTTGACCCACTGTACAGTAGGGGAACAAAACCATTCACATGGTGTGAACACTTTGATTGTGTAGCAAATAATGCAATGATCACATAAGCAAAAAATCTGATATAATTTATCATGATTGCCCTGCATCTTAGCTTGAGGTCACTCACCAGGATGATTATGTAATTATCAATATTGGCCAAGATATTAATTATTTAAAATAATCAAACATGTGAATGGTTTTGTCCCCTCGATTTTTTTCATCAAAAATTGATACATACAGAGCTCAAAATCAATATAACCCAAGACACCCAGGTGCTTAAAAATATTCTTAATCAACCCTTGGCCTCTAAAACTGTAAGGAGGCACCTGAAGAAGGCAGGGATGAAGGCAGTTGTGAAGAAGAAGAAACCACTTCTTAGTGCAAAGCATAGGAAGGCAAGGAGGGAGTTTGCAGAAGCTCATCTAGAGTGGACTGTAGAGGACTGGAAGTGTGTTGTCTAGTCAGCTGAGACCAAAATCAATCACTTGGGGTCAGATGGAAGAAGGTGGGTCTATAAAAAGGCTGGAGAGCCTTTGAATGATAGGCTGGTTGAGGGAATACTGAAGTTTGGTGGAGGTTCTGTGATGGTGTGGGGTTGTATGCTGTGGGAATGAACTGGATATGCTGTCAAAATTGATGGGAGGATAGATGGGGAGTTGTACAGATAGATTTTGGATGAAGATCTTTCAGCTAGCCTGGAGTATTATGGTAAAGATTCTACTGACATCATTTTCCAACAGGAAACCCCAAGCACACATGCAAGAAGGCCCCCCAATGGTTTTCTGACCATGGTTATGAGGTCACGAAGTGGCTAGCTCAGTCTCCTAACCTGAATCCCATTGAACACCTCTGGACTATTGTCAAAAAACACCTTTCTGACTATGAAAATCCCCCTAATGGAGTGCATGAGTTGTGGGAGAGGGTTTAGGTGGAATGAAATAAGATAGAGCCTGATGTATGTCAGAAGTTTGAGAGTATGCCTAGGAGGCTGTGATGAGAGCAAATGGGGGCTATACCAAATACTAATATATACTATTTTTTGATGAAAAAAATAGAGGGGACAAAACTGTTCACATGTTTGATTATTTAAATAATTAATATCTTGGCCAATATTGAGAATTGCATAATCATCCTGGTAAGCAACCTCAAGCTAAGATGCAGGGCTATCATGATAAACTAGATTAGATTTTGTGCTTATGTGATCATTGCATTATTTGCTACACAATCAAAGTGTTCACAACATGTGAATGGTTTTGTCCCCTACTGTATGCTAAGTGACACATCCTGGAAATATCATCATCATTCCCAGATTGTCATTTATCATCAGTAACAACCCATCATTTAACAATTCCCAGGCAAATCCTAACACTTTTCATTTTTCACACAAAAAATTTTGTAGGTCACATGACCTCAGCTATTCACCCATAAACAGTCTTTGGTGCACTTTCCCAGGCCTCAAAATTCAGATAGAGATTTGAGCTCAGATTTTATATCTTGGATGTGTTGGAGAAAGCTCAATGCAGAATTATATTTTTGCTACAGTGTTGAAACCAAAAAAATAAATTATTATTTATAACTAATTTCCAGACAAATTCTAGCACTTTTCATTTTTTTGCAAAGAATTTTGTGCTCACTGATGTAAGCGCCCCCATTACATAAAGGTGCTGACCTCTACCTTGTGTAAGAGATAAGATTTGATAACACATCTCCATCACGTGACCTGAACGCGTAGATTCCACTCAAGACGGGGGGGAAAGAGCGATAAAAGTCAAGGTGATCTATATTGTCATTCGGTAGGGAAGTAAAATATAAAGAACGTAGTATGTGCAAACTGCGTTGTGACATCAGGTATCGGTAGTGCATTGAAGGTGGCAACCGCATTGGTTCTTTTCGGTATTCCTCCAGCCCATCAATGGAATGTGCTGTTGATATGGGAGACTTATTTCTGAGCATACTTCTCTATCGGTAGACCTCCACCTGTCGAAGGCCATGGTCTCGGAGACATTTTGGTTTTCAACCTGTGTCACTGGGAAGTGTACAGAGGCCACGTTCCCGCTAACCGCGAAAGGGAAACTGATCGAAATTTACGTGCTAGATAAGGAGGAGTGCCTAGTCTCTCTTGGGTTAGAATCGTTGGTTTCCGAGGAAAAGGAGATCACGGCGGAGTTGTTGGAGATGGTGAAATCATGGTCAGTAAAGACGACTTGATTTTATCGGCCAGCGTGCTGTGGGTCGAGTCAAACTGTCGACGGATAAAAAGAATGGCGTACAGGCTAAGGTTGCTACGATCTTGCTCGCTGATCCGTCGCACCGCTGACAATGCTGGAGTCTCAAATCTCACATTATTGACCTCCACTTTTCGGTGGGTGGGGAACTCTTACAAGCTTGTCTGGAGCCCACCAAACCCCATTCAATGGTCTTGAAAGCATCATTCTCTGCAATCTATAACATGTAGGCATATTTCGGGGAGGCGCGAGGCGAGAGAGGACTTTGAAGGATATCGATGTGAGTTGTGAAAGGATTTAGCGTGGCCTGCATTGTGAGAGCGCTGCTGCAGCGCTGTTCTTCTATCCTTTGCATGTGAACTCCAAATTCTCATCCTTCAGCTACCTCCAGGACCTCCCCTGCCCTGCAGCACACCTGCTCGTCCTTCCTGCCCTCCGCCTCTCCCTAGAATAACAATCATCTCAGCCACTTGTGCGCACTCGAAGAGAAGCTGCAGATGAGAACCACATTCTAGTTATTGGTTCCCTCATTATCAAGTCCGACGAACACTACCAAGCCATCTGAGTCTTCCTTCCAGAAGCTCTAGATTCCATTCACTGTGGTCTCGCCTCGACATTTTCGGTCATGGCTCGACGTCGGGCCATCGAAGCGACATTAGTCAGCAAAATGAGGCTACCATGATCCTTGTAAACACTTAGGCTCAGTACTTCATTCGTCCATGAAGAGGCTCAGACGACTCTCCCTTTCTTTTCGCCGTCCTTCCAGGCAACAGCAGGTCGACGGTGATAGCAATGTTGAACATAGTCCCGACCATCATGACGCGGCGGTCAGCGACGACGAGACCCTGCCCCGCAGACCCAGACGGAGGCTCGCAAAGAAGAGGAATAGCTTGCGTCTGAGTCCTGCACTAGAGGACGCTCGTGTTCAAAACCAGCAGCAGCAGCAGCAGCAGCAACAACAACAACAACAGGCACGCATCCACCAGCCGCAGGCTCGTGCGCCCCCATCTCCATCTCCATCTCCATCTCCATCGCCTTCGCCTTTGCTGCCCCTCACGCGCGTACCCTTTCCCCCACAGAAACGTGTCCCTCCCCCTACCCTCCCAGCTTACGCTGCAGACGCAGACGTTTCACATGATGTGTTATCCTCACCCGGCAGTAGCAGATCCCCCGACTCTTTACCTGTAGCCATAGAAGAGCAGGTACTAGGTCCTGGCCCCCACGATGGCAGTCTTGGACTTGGGATTCTCCCTCCGCCCACCCCTCCCTTACCGTCTCCCACCCCTCTCAGCGTCATTGTCGAGCAGGACGAGCGTTCCCTCCGCTCCGCCGCGTTCTCCCTCCATTCCGGAGCGGGACCCCCCGCTGGCGATCCCCGTGAGGAGCATATCCGTACCTCAGGCGAGCGCAGACGGACGGTGTCAGGGCTGTCGAGTTTGAAGGATGGGAGTCGTCCTGGGTCGGCGTCAGATAAGGCAAGGTCGATATATGAACGACCAGCTGCACCTGCGCCATCGAGTCCGCCTGCGACGCCAACTCGGGAGGCGGAAGGAAAGACGTCGATACCACCGCGTGACGTTGGGGGACAGATGTCGAGAATGGCGGCGTCGACGGATGGGCATAAGTGGGCATCAGAAGCTGGTGCGGTGATGCCGCATCTTACGAATAACGTGCCGCTTGAACAAGAGGAAGAGGTGGCGGAGAAAGAAGAGGAATCTGGGCTCGATGCTTTACCTAACTCTGACCACACTCCTTTGTCCGTGCACGATCAAGAACAGGACGATAAATCAATGTCTGAACCCCGCACATCTTTCGAACCCAACAAATCTCTTGACCCCGCCACATCTCTTGACCCCGCCACATCTCTTCCATCCCAGTCCGCCACATCTCTTCCATCCCAGTCCACCACATTTCTTCCATCCCAGTCCACCACATTTCTCCCATCCCAGTCCACCACATCTCTCCCATCCCAGTCCACCACATCTCTCCCATCCCACCCCCCCTCATCCTGGTCTACGCGACCCTTATCTCTCCCCCCGTATCCCACAGTCACATTCCAACTGGATGGCCGCACGTCGGTCCCCATTTACGCGCCCAATTCCAATTCCATCTATGTGCTCAATCGCAATCGCACTCCTACTCCCAATTCATCGACAGGGGCATTCCGGCATTCCCCGACGGACACGGATGCCTATACAGATGCATACGCAACCGCTACGGAGTCGCTCATGGGCGATGGGGACGAGGGATATGCGACGCCGATGGGGGAAGGATATACGACAAGTGTTGGGGGTGGGGATGGCTATACGTCGAGCGTTGGAGATGGAGAAGGGTACGCGACGCCTATTGGAAATGAGGATGGCAGAGAAGGGTATGCGACGTCCGTCGAGGATGGGGAGAGGGACGGGAGTGCAGATGTAGAGGGTGATCCAGATGGGGAGGATGATATGAATGGAGCTGATGGTGTGAGCCTCACTACCCCGATGCAGTACGACGATTATACGCCTACTGCCACTGTGAGAGTGCGGGACCGTCTGAGGATTATGGCAGACACTGGCACTGGCAGGGGGGAGGTATATCAGTATCCACCTGCTAGACATACATTTGGGCTGTGGGATACGGCAGGCGTCGGCGCACAAGAAGATGAGGAAGAGGAAGGGGATAGGGAGGACGAGGACGAGGAGGACGACGCAGAGCGAGGAATATTCCCTACAGCTGTGGATAACATCCGAGAGCCGTGGTGCATCCACTCCCGCCACGCCTCGAACTTCTCCACTTCTGCTACTCCCACACCCACTCCTGCTTCGCCTCTTGGCCCCATCCCCGCTCCACCTCTGATCTTTACACCTAATCCTGCTCCAACGTCTATACTGTCTCTGGTTCCTGACCCCGTACACAACTCTCCCACCTCGTCTCTCTCCTCTCCGTTTCCTCCTACTACCACCGTAGTCACCACGCCCGCAACGGTGTCCACGGCTATCCCGGAGTCCGAGTCTCTCCACATCCTGTCCCAATCCCCGTTCTCTCAAACGCCCGTCACTATACCCGAGTCTTTACCTGAGGTTGGAACGCTCCCACATATGGAGGAGACCGCCTCCCTCCCACCTATATCCGAATCCGCCTCCCTCCCTCACTTATCAGACTCTGTCCACTCGCTCCCACTTCCCCTCCCCCCTTCACTTTCACTTGTATCTGAACCTCCATCTTCCTACACACCACTCGAGCTACCCTCGCCCTCGGACTCTGAACTCGAACCCAAATCTATGCACTCTTCCTCTTCCCTCTCTCAGGCGTTGCAGGTGCAACCACATACACCCCATGTGCCAAAGGCACGCGCGCCTTCGCCCCCAGCACCTCCTACACCACCCTCCCCTTCATCACACGCCCGCCCAGCCCGCTCCCATGCACTACAACCTCACCCCTTCCTAGAGGGACATGCGGGGGAGAAACTGGGCGGGCGCGGCGGTGGACTATGGGATGTAAGGATCAGTGAGGGGGGATGGATGGAAGAAGGGACGCGGGGGGAGGAGGGAGAAGGAGATGAAGATGAAGGTAGAGATGGGGAAGATGACAAAAACGAAGATAAAGAGAGAGAAGAGCAGGGGAACGAGGTACATATATTTCATAGAACCCTGGGTTGTGCTTATTTTGATTTTTGGGTAGGGTGATTTTGAGGGCGAATCTGAGGAAGAAGAAATATCAGTGCAGTCACCGGTAGGTTACGTTTCCAAGCTTTAAAGATTTACTCTATGAGTAATACTGACGTTTTTCTTTCCTTTATTACTTTATTCTAATTTGCAGGTAAATTCCAAGGTGGGAGACACATTGGGTGCTGCAGACAAACGTGTTACTCCACCTGGACAAGCTCACCTCGTCGAAACCTCTACTTCACGCCAGCTCGCACAACCCAATCATCACTCCTCTTCTCAAAACTCCCATCGAAACATCCATAATCGTGCCCTCCCTTTTATCCCGAGGCACCCCCCTGGCCTCCCAACCACAATACCTCCGCAGCCCCATCCAACGTCCGGCGCAAGCGCAAGCAGCCATGCCACAATCACTACTACTGTCTCCCCCATGATGTTCGTACGCCACCCCGTGCCAGCTCCTGCACCATTTTCCGCTTCATCATCAGCAACACCTTTTGCCTCGCTATCGTCCTCGCCTCCTCCCCCCACCTTTACTTCCTCGCGTACAGGGGCCTCAGCACCAACGGCGTTCCCTCTTTCCTCATCCCCTTCATCCCCATCCCCAACCCCACTATCTCGCAGCGGATCGCTCACACGCCTCATCGCATCGACGTTTCGCCCAGCGCGGACTGTGCTAAAAAAGCGAGGAAGAACGGCGAGCACCGGCAGCGAAAGGGATGGGAGTGCCAGCAGAGCGAGTCTCATGCAGCCGGGTTTTAGCACGGTCGCTCCGGGTATGACGGAGGGTGAAGCATACGAAGTCGAAGCATGGGATCGAGACGACGGTCCAGATGTACCTTTTCGCGCTCGGGTGCATGTACAGCCTCCATCTCCATCGTCATCTCCAACAGAGGGTCTTTCCCATCCCCAGTCACCGCCGCGGCGCCAGCCACAGTATTCATGGGCAGGTCAGGAAGAGTTCACAGCGACGCTTGTCGCAGAGTACGGGGCAATGCTCTCCCCTTTCCTCGCTACGCCTGGGAACTCGCGCCCACAGTCGTACGAAGATCATAGCCATGGTGACCGCCCATCCGGTAGCCCGTCGGGGGAGCTGGAGCCATTGGGGGAACAGTCTTTGTCTCCCCGAGCAGAGCAGGAACGTGCCGCACTCTTGGCAGCGAAGCCGCCTAAACGCATAGGACGTAAGCTAACCAAGCTGCGGAAGCCGAAGCCGCCTGTGCCCAGGCAGCTATAGGGGCCTTTTTTATTCTAATTATTATTTTGTGTTTTGCCTTCAAAGAATGTCTAGTGATTCATTTCTGATATACCCTTTATGCGCTGAAATACCGCTCACTGTCACTCACTAATACTTATCTTTTTTTGTCACTGAACCGTTGTGTATGTCGTTTGAAACAATGTGAGGGGTATCTCCCAAAATGAAGCCAAATTCATTCCCTAGGAGCAGCGATGGTAGGCATGTAGCCCCTGGGATAACATATAGCTCACGTCCTTACGGCCATGGATAAAAGTGCAAATTGGAACAATAGAGAGAGGAATCACATGTCTCAACGCATTCGCTTACGTAATAAGCGCTCATACAAGAGGCACGATATATCGAGGGGCTACATGCCTACGTTCAAGTCTCGGTTAGGTGCTCTGATCAGACACTGCAGCAGTCAAACACGAGGAGGGCGTCGCGCTCTCCTCGTTTGACTGCAGTGTCTGATCAAACATTTCACACAACGGAGCATGGATGATCGTTGAACGATCCATGCTCCATGAACTCTACTTGAGACGGGATATGAACTCTACTTAAGACGCAAAATATCCCTCTGAATCTCTTCGTCTAATCGAAAATGTCTTTTACCACTGTTGCCGTTTCTCTCGTTCTTCTTTTGTTCTTGTTCACTCCCGCTGCCGCGCAGTTAGCTACTGTCTATTCTTCATGCTCCAGGGTCAGCAACGATCATTTGCAACTATTCCACAATTGGTTATCGTTGACTCCTTGCACACAGCCAAACGCCGTTGCGCTTACTTTTGATGACGGCCCATATATCTACCAGTCACGTACGCACATTATCGTTACTGAATAACAGTGTTGTATACCTTCTTTTGAACAGAACTTGTACAAACTTTGAATAATGCAGGGATCAAGGGAACTTTCTTTGTGTAAGCATGCAGTCATATCCTTACCACATGTCCTCTAATTCATTCCCTCATAGCAACGGTCAAAACTGTGTGGAACATAAAACTTTCGTCTCTCTCCATAACTTATACGGTTTTATACAGTTCGATGTATATATGACGATAATTTGGTCTCCTCTGTCAAAGATGCCTATGCTTGTGAGATTCTCCATCCGCTACTTCTCCATTCGTCTCTTTCTCCACCAGCAAGCTAACACCTTTCCCAGCCGGACATGAATTTGGTTCGCACACTTGGCACCACTACGATCTTGGTGCGTTTTTCCATCACTTCTACCAGCTACGTTCAAGTTGACGCGATTGTGTGATGCAGCAACGCTGTCTGAAAGCCAAAGTATATAACTGATTATACATGATACGTGCACTTTTATTTATTTATTTTTAAATTATCCTATAGTCCAGGACGAGATGGCAAGGTACGTTGTAACACAAATGTAGCATGCTTTGGCCCATGTTGTTTCGGTGTATTTTTGCTGCGCAGGGTCGAACGTACGTCTCCAAGATTTGATTTCACATGTGCTCATGTGGCTTCGCTTTCTCCTTCGCAGTCGCTCTACAACGCATCATCGGAATCACTCCCGCCCTGATGCGTCCACCGTATGGGAGCTACAATGATCTGGTGCGGACTGTTAGTGAGATGAGGAATCAGAGTTGTGAGTCAGTTTATCTTTCCCTTTTTTTTATCCGTCTCAGGTTCGTGGGGTTCATGTCGGAGTGCATTGAGCTTCGATCTTCCTATGAGATCTGAGCCTATGAGAAATACCATTATTTGTTGTTTTCCTTCTTTGGATGCACTGCTTTCCGAGATTTCAGATGTGATGACCACTCTTTACCCTACCAGTAATTCTATGGGACTTTGAGTGCGTGGTTTTTTTTAACGTACCAGAGACATCTTTTCACCATGACTTTCACCTTTATCATCCTTCATTTATCCTTTGGCTCTTTTCTCCGCTTCCCTCCATTCCTTTCGTGATAGTTCCGGAGATTCCACAGGGTCAACTGCCCAGCAATCCATAGACGCATACCAAGCCCTCGCCGACCGCCATCCCACCAGCGTACTCACATTAAACCACGAGACACACATAACGACCGTGTATGTGATAGCTTTTCCACTTATTCCTCAACCCTTGCACACTTCACACTTCCACTTATTCCTTCTCTCGTCGTTGTCGCGATAAGCTGAAGGCCTGATACACTATCTTATACAACAGTAATGACGTCATTCCCGCCGCAATCAATAGTTTAAAGGACGCTGGATACGATTTTGTCACCGTGTCGGAATGTCTAGGGATTCCAGCGTACCAATGTAAGCCGCTCTCAGCATCTTATAAAAATTTGAATATTTATCAGTTCTTATAATACTGTAGCAATATCCCAGCCTCAAACACGCACTGTACGTTCTGTCTCAAAACGGATTACATACTACCCTAAATCTTGATTCTGTGATGACAGAGCGACTGGAACTGCAATTAACGAGTCACTCAAATTGTTTCCAGGTTTGACGCAGAACCATGAACTTTTTTTTCCTTTTTTTTTTTTAGCCTAGTCGAAGTGGATTGTTCCTTTCAATGTGGTCACTTGCTCCGGATACTTTTCGGATACTTCCTACCACCCATTCCCCTTCTTGTTTTTAACGACCAATTTAGACAGCTTGTTCGGACTCTAGTCACAAACGATATCTCTCTTACGACAATGTAGCAATGAAAATAACGAAAACTAGTTTCCAGATTTGGTTCTGTCCACGGGATAGTCCAGCGAGACGATAGTAATGGAGTGTGTTCTACAGATGTAGTCATGTACTTTGGATAGTCAAAACAGTAAATTATAACATGATATAAACATAAATAAAAGTGGTGTTGAATAACGAAAGAGTGCTGTCAGACCATAGCGACCGGTTGTTTGGCTCGTGACTTTGGGGAAGACTATGAGAAATGTAGCGACGTAAATTCATAACCGCTTACCTCTTCATTTTCTTCGATGATACCCCCTGACTTGTATTGATCGGAGGGATGGAGTTCGATGACTGACTGTGGATGGATAAGTGAAGACGTGGTTTGACCAGGGGCGAAATTCAAAGAATATGTTTGGTCGGCTTGTTGGGCGGTATTCTTGATATGCTCTCTAGTATTCAACCTGTCGAAGCCATCAGCATTTCGAGGGGAGTGAATTAAAAATTTGGGTTCACGCTGCAAGCATGCTATTCATATAGACTGGAAAAACTCTTGATCAAGTTGCTGCGTCTAAAGAAATCGAACAACTCACCTTTGCTAATAGGAAGGAGTCCAATTAAGTACCAGAAGGTACTGGAGATGGTAATAAACTTTAACTCGCCTGAGTACTACATTGTCGCGAGTTACAGACGTAACTCACAAGAATCATATTGAGTGCCGCACATATGCCTGTCACGATGCCGCGCTGAATGGCGCCAATGATCAACTTGTTTATAAGTGATTTTGTCGACGGGATGCTAATTGGGACATCAATCTACACCCAAAAAAAACGAGGTCGTGATCATGTTCGGAGTAACGTACCTCGGGTTAGGACAAGAAGTATGGAGGATCAAGCAGAGGGTGAGTGTGATCAATATATCACATGCAAAGCCTGCAATGCATTGGGTTGCCAAAGAGCCCTAGAAACATGCGTCATGTCCTACAGTGACAAAATGGGAAGTAGGTTCAAATACCCATGTAGGAGCCAAGCGATCAAGTCGGCGGACTTGACCTCTAAACGGGAGTGTTAGGACCCTTCGGAAACCAATGGTTGAGCGGTATTACCCACATCTTAACGGCGGTGTCTTTTACAATAAGAAAATGGGCGTGAGGTAAATGTCAACCAGTTATCACCCATTGCTGCTCACAGATACCTCCGCCTAGATGGACACAGGGTACGGATAAGTAAAGAAAGGTGTGGCACTACTCATTCATTAAAACATACCTAGAGACAGGAGAGCCAGCATCCACTGCATCCTCATTCAGATCAGAAGCTCTTAGAATCTTGGCGAAAATGCTCGCAATAAGAACAACTATACATCGCCTTCTCTTATCTTCTCCGCTTACTGGTGCCTCCCAGCGTTAGGTCCGCGTACAAGACCTGCAACACCACTCACTTATCCAAATAGTGCGTGCAAAGTAGCTGGCATGACGTCAGCTTAATCGAGGGTCTTCGTCTATAGAATCTTACCATTGCACAATAAAAGAAACACTAAACTGTACAAGACGTCGATTAAAGGCGAAAAGAAGAGGATAAAGACGTTACATACTAGCACAATCGGGCACAGCTACCGGGAAGGCTTTAAATCAACAGAAACATACTGATGTCATTATAGGAACAAACCGAAAATTCCCTGAAGTAGTATACTATGTGAATTAGTACAGTAAGGAAACTAGAGTATATTACCATCCCATGACAAGGGTCCTTTGACTATTTCCAAAGTTTTGTATGAGATCCCAGTAAATGGTTTTGCTACAGAGCGCGATTTCTAAAGTCTCGAGAACACTGTGATGAGATATAATCTTAGATGCATGAATGAGCAAAGTCGAGACTACGTACACCAATACCGATACCTGTCACGAGACTGAGCATTATTCTCGTAGTTGGAGTGAAGTATCGCTCACAAGCCATTTGATAACCTGGGGATCCTTTGGGTACCATTGAAAATAGAGCCAGGCCTGCAAGATACCAACACCATAGAAGCTGGATATTGGGTGAATTTCGATAGACGCAGCTGCAGCAGTGGACTGATGCTCACGTGATCGCTATAATGAAAGCAACCAAAAAAGCGCCATAAGAATCAGCGAGCGTATTAGGCATGATACTAACAGCGACAACTTGCACTCACTGTAAAGGCAGCATTCTTATAGATGGCACTGAGCTAACGCCGGGCAGCTGTGATGGTGATGTCGATGTCTGATGATGGCTGTGCAGACCCCAAACTGTATATCAGGGATGAGTGATTTGAAATTCGGATTGTGCGAGCTTTGCGTTCAAAGCAATTGTGCATTGATGTTCGCAGGGGTTCGGAATCCTGGCAGTACGTGCCATTCGTCTACCGTTCTCGTGTTGCAAGAGCGCGGTGGATCAAATGACTGGGGGGATATGACTTCAGTGGCGGTGTACATGATGTGAGGCAATGGATAGGATTGTCGCACAAGAATGTCAACAGTATTTGAAAAGGAGGGGGCGCAGGTCTAGAGCCAGCACAAGTATATATATGATAAACTTCAACATTGTAGGTCAAAGTATTAGTAGAGGCGGAAAAGATTAAAAGCGGGGTTTCCAACTAGAAAACAAGGTAATCACGCACGGCACCCTCGGACCCAAACACACCCGACGTGGCTCCTGTGCGCAGGGTATGTTCTTATTAGGCAGAGGTGCATGCGAACGTACTCCTGTTTCGAACTTTGATCTTTCTTTTGTTTGCAATTCCGGAGGCCGATGCTCGCAAGGAGCCGACGACGTTCCAAAACATATATATATTTGTGTGTGATGCATGGGTGGTGTCGAACCATATGAGCACGACGCGGTCATCCGGAACGGCTAACAAACATTACCGGATATCTAATGGTGGCCATCGGCCACCCCTTGCTATGATTGGCTTCAATGCAAAAACCAACCTTGGGTCCAAAGCGCCCTCCACGAGGTCTCAGCTACGACCACATCAACCGATCGTTCCAACAGCTTGGGATGTAGGCTATATGTGGATGCACTGTGATCTCCAATAAAGTCAGCATTCCACTTCTCTGGATCTTGTAGTTACACCTTCCATTCCTTTATTCCCTTTACTTTTGTTGTTTCATTACTTCTCAACACTGATCCTATTTCCCTCCATCTATACATACTGTTTCTACATTACAATTTATTCATCTCTTTATTCTGAACTGTCTTTATCAATTCCATCATATCTAACTAAAAAAAATTAAATTAAATGACCCACTTAATCAGGCCCTGAGCAGTACATCCTCATATACAATGTTCATGCTTTCTCTACCTTCCTTAAGGAGATCTTTTACTTTGCTCCAATTTCTCCCTCTTGATACACTGTCCATGCCCAAACACAGGATATCACAAGTCCAACCCTACTGTTCCTAGAGACTGCCCTTAAGACTTATTGCAGCCAAATGTGCAGGAAACTGATGTCAATATAACTCAAATGGTAATCAGAAGATAGTGTTAGAGTATTCCGAGGAATGAATGCTAACTGTCCTGCACATGGTCCAGTCATGATCTTTACATGTAGTACTTTATTGGTCATGTTGATCGCTCAAAGCCTGGCTCTATTACAGAGTCCCAGGCCAGGATCCAGATTCCAAAGGAACATGAAAGGCACATCTTGTTTCATTTTGAGCTGGGATAGAGGCAACCCACCCATTGTCAGGGGACAACCTATTTTCACCGAATCCTCCACCTCTAAGGCCTTTACACATGCGAAGCACAAGTCTGAAGCATGGGAACCTTGGTCCAAAGCCTCAGGTCCTTGACCCGAAGCCTCCAAGTACAAGTCCGAAGTCTTGGGCTTCTAGTCCAAAACCTTGGACCACCCAAGACCTCAACCAACCTTGGGGTATGGCCCGAATATCTGATCCGAACACCCAGCCCGACATCCGACCTTCATCAGGGTCAAAGCACCTTATGGGGATAGAAGTTGGGCAGGGTTGACAGCGCATAGGAGTGCCCCTGGTTGGGCATTAGGTAGTCATATATAGTTTTTTCACTAGTAGTGGGGATCTCTAGACTTTTCTCTTTGGATTTCCCCTCTACTAGGTGAGAGTTCCTTTACTGTACTTTCTTGCATATATATATCTCTTTGGATTTCCCCTCTACTAGGTACCTACGGGCACCAGGAGGGTTGCCGTTACACCCATTAGAATGGAGACATTCCACAGGATATTGTTCTCCTTGATCCTCAGCTCCTTGAACAGAATCTGCACTGGGGTACACATGACCTTCTCCTAGGAACTTCTGGAACATTAAAGAGTTGATTTCATCTACTTTGAAATTCCTTGGACAAAGAATAGCATGCACCAAGAAGTAACTATTCTAAAGAGCATTGCCATTGTCAATGCCTGTCAGAACCTGACCGAAACCTTGGACCTCTGGGCCCCCGGGCCCAAATCCCCGACCATCACTTTTCATCTATTCATACCTTCTGTTTGATCTCTTCCCCTCATAGCTTACGGCCCTGACCTCGGTCATTCGGTCACCGATCCCCGAACCCTCTCGTATATAATTTGCTCATTCATGTACATGATAATCAGTTCTGATATCGACTAAGATACCCCAATACACCTTGCTTAATTTCTATGCTCTTTCGTCCCTTTCATTAAGGTCATGCCCGAACTTTGGGTGACCTTGGGCCTCGTCCGAAATATGGGACAGGACTCTGAGCTGGCGCAGCACATAAGCTGAAGCCAAGTCCCACTCGACCCGTTCACCAAGCCTTGGCCCTCCTCGGCAACCCGACCCCGAATCTCAGTCGACTCTATATTGAGTCTCAACCCTCACTTTGCCTCCGCTAAGATCTAGTTCTTAACAGTATATCAGAACTCTCGAAGCTCAGACAGTCCTTATGACCCCAACCACCCAATCCGCTGCTCGAAACCAAATCAGTAGAGCAACACCCTCCATCCTAGCTCGAAGAGCAAGGAACTCTCCGACCCCAACTCCATTGTTTCGACACCAAAACATGCCCCTTCACAATCATTCAGTTCCTGAGGGACACATCAAGGAAGTCCCCGATGACCCCGAACCATATCGCGAACCCCCCGACAATGATCCAAACCCCGACCCGAACCCTGACCCCGACCCCGACCCTGACCCACCGTCAGACAACGACACCTATGTTGGAGAATCCCTTGCCAAGGCTCTCTCCAAGATTGTGGACCTCATGGGTCCCCAAAAAACCGAATCCTCAAAAGTGAAAATTTGGGAACCCGATATGTTTGACGGCTCGGACCCGAAGAAGCTACGAGGCTTCCTCCTTCAGTGCAAACTGAATTTCCACACCCGACCGAAAGCATTCTCGGAAGAGTCTACCAAGGTCAACTACGCCCTGTCCTTCCTCAAAGGCATGGCTCTTGATTATTTCGAGCTGTACCTTACTGATGACTCTTCGTTTGAACCCGAGTGGTTCAACAACTATGATAGCTTCACCGAGGAGCTCATGATCAACTTCGGCCCGTACGACGCAGTTGCAGATGCCGAAGTAGACCTTGAAAACCTCGTGATGAAGGACAGTCACAAGGCCACCAAGTTTTTCATTGAATTCTATCACCTCGCTCCGCTCGTCGACTACAACAACCAAGTGCTGCTTCGGAAGGCCTATCTCGCCCTCCCAAAGTGGATCAAAGACGAGATGATTCATTTCGACAAACCCTGCACCCTGGATAAGCTCCAAGATCTGGTCCAACAGATCGACCAGCGCTACTGGGAACGCCGAGGTGAGCTCGCTCGTGAAACAACCCAGTCGTCGTCAAGGTCCAAACCTAGGACCAAGAAATCAGTTGCCCCAGCCCTGAACACAACCCTGAAGGCACAGCAAGGTACCTCGGCCAAAGGCAAAGAGGCTGCGAAGCCTTCCACGCCTCAGTCGAAGGGACCTGACCTCTTGGGTAAGCTCAGGCCCAATGGCAAGCTCACCCCCCAAGAATGCCAGCGCCGCTTCAACCTGAACTTGTGTCTGGTCTGCGGGAGCACGGACCACAAAGCTAGTGTGTGTCCGAGAGCCACAGCCAAGGCCCGAGCAGCGCAGGCAGCCAACCAGCCCTCAGAGGCCAAGGCCAAACCTACGGCCACAGTCCCCGAGGCAAAAAACTAATCCGCAACCCTTCGGCCTCTGCACATCCTGAGGGTTGCGTTGACCCCGAACGTGCCGACTTAGAGGTTAGACTTAATGCTTCTGCTCTCTTTAGTCCTACGTCTCTCGTAGTTAATTTGTCCTCCGAAACTATCCTAAACACTCCTTTTAAAGCATTAGTAGACTCTGGCTCCACACATTGTTTCCTTGAATCCACTTTTGTACGTAGACACAACCTCCGAACCCAAACCATAGACCCGATCCCTCTTAGACTATTTGATGGTAGTACAAATTCCATAATTACTGAAGCAGTAGAACTACCTATTCGCTTCCCCTCTGACCACACCTTCCCCGTAGACTTTTATGTCACCTCGCTAGACTCATCCTGCTCGGCCGTTCTCGGGCACAACTGGCTCACCCACTGCAATCTGTTGATTGATTGGGTATTAGGCAGTATTACCTTCCGAGCACCCCGACTGGATAATCTGGCCAAACCTCCGACGACCGAAGTTCGCGCTGCTACAGCCGAGCCGAAGTCACCCTCCAACTCCGTCCCAAAGCTTGAGGCTCCTCGCATCGCCCTAATCAATGCAGCCGCGTTCGCACGCGCCTGTAAATCAGAAGGATCCGAGACCTTTCGCCTCAATCTGGCCCCAACCGAGCTCTCAGCACGCTCGGCCGACCTATCTCCGACCTCCACAGACATGGAGGGTGTACCTGAAGACTATTGTGACTTCAGGGATGTATTCTCCAAGTCTAGGGCGGACACTCTGGCGCCTCACAGACCATACGATCTCAAGATCACTCTCGAGGATGGCACCGAACTGCCTCAACCCCCGATCTACTCGCTCTCTTGGTCCGAACTTGAAACCCTCCAATCCTTCATCAACGAACATTTAAACATCAGTTTCATTCGGCCCTCTCGGTCCTCGCACGGAGCACCAATCCTCTTCGTTTGTAAGAAAGATGGTTCGCTCCGACTATGCGTAGACTTCCGAGAGTTGAATAAGGTAACTAAGAAAGACCGGTACCTGCTACCACTCATCTCGGACCTGTTGGACGCACCGAAGAAGTCTCAGTATTACACCAAAATCAACCTTCAACACGTGTACCACCTCGTCCAAATTGCCGAAGGAGATGAATGGAAGACCGCGTTCAAAACCCGATATGGGTCCTTCGAGTGGCTAGTAATGCCCTTCGGGCTTACTAACTCACCCGTGGCTTTCCAATGTTTCATGAATGACATCCTGGGAGATTTGTTGGATAAATGCATGGTAGTTTACCTTGATGACATCCTCATTTACTCTGACACACTCACCGAGCACAAAAAGCACGTACGTGAAGTGCTTCAACGGCTCTGAAAAAATAGTCTCTATGCGAAAGCTAAGAAATGCGAATGGCACAAAGACACGGTAGAATTTCTTGGATACATACTGACGTCCGAAGGTCTCACGATGGCCGAAGACAAAATTCAGGTGATCCGAGACTGGCCCAAGCCTCGGAAGGTTAAAGACATTCAGTCCTTCCTCGGCTTTGCCAATTTCTACAGATGTTTCATTCTTAACTATTCAGAGATTACAGTACCACTCACCCGACTCACCCGAAAGGTACGACCTGGCACTTCTCGGACGAATGCCGAACTGTGTTTGAAACCCTGAAGAAAGCCTTCACCTCGGCCCTGATCCCTACACATTGGGATCCCGATTAGCAATTAATCGTGGAAACCGATGCCTTGGACTACGCCCTCGCCGCCATCCTGTCAACCTACACCCTGGACGGCGAGATCCACCCGATCACTTTCCATTCCCAGACATTTTTGGGCACTGAACTCAACTACGACATCCACGACAAAGAGCTATTAGCAATTTTCGAGGCTTTCAAATGTTGGCGACACTACCTAGAAGGACCCTCGGCCCCAATAGACGTTGTCACCGACTACAAAAACCTGGAATACTTCTTGACTACCAAACTGCTCACCCGAAGACAGGCCCGATGGTCCGAATATCTGTCGCAGTTCAACCTCGTTATTCGGTTTCGGCCAGGCAAGCTCGGCGTGAAACCCGATGCCCTAACTAGACGATGGGACATCTACCTTAAAGAGGGGGGTAACGACTACGCGACAATCAACCCACAGAACCTTCAGCCGATCTTCACGACTCAACAAATTCCTGAGTCACTCCTAGCTACGTCCTTGATCCTGCCCTCGCTTCACGCGAGCCTCATCATAGACTTCAAAAAACTTCATGCTGATATTAAAGCTCACCTGCCCACAGACCCTGAGGCTATAAAACACCTTGGCGACACCTCCGACCCGAGATGGACGCGATCTGAAGACGGATTCTTGAAACACGATGACCGAATATATGTCCCCGAGGCCGACAACCTTTGGCTCCGAGTACTACAATACAAACACGACCACATACTCGTGGGACACTTTGGTCAGAACAAGACTCTATCTTCAATCAGGCGCGAATACACATGGCCCAGACTCCAAACCTCGGTCAATGAGTTCTGCAAGTCCTGCACCACGTGCTTATGCTCCAAACCCCAACATCACAAGCCCTACGGCTTCCTCAAACAGCTCCCGATCCCTGAACAGCCCTGGAACTCGATATCCATGGACTTCATCGAACAGCTGCCTCGGTCCACTGGCTACACCGCAATACTGGTAGTAGTCGACCGACTAACAAAACAAGCGATATTTATTCCAACGCATGACACAGTCACCTCAGCCGACCTTGCAAAGCTCTTCATCCTACATGTCTTTTCAAAACACGGCATACCCTCGCACGTAACCTCGGACAGAGGTTCGGAGTTCATCTCCCACTTCTTTAAATCACTGGGTAAAGCCTTAGACATGACACTTCACTTCACCTCAGGTTATCACCCCAAGGGAGACAGCCAGACTGAACGTACTAACCAGACGTTGGAACAATATCTCCGAGTGTATAGTAACTACCAACAGAACAATTGGGCAGACCTACTTCCACTCGCCGAATTCGCTTACAACAATGCCCCGAGCGCCACGACTGGCGTATCACCATTCTTTGCAAACAAAGGATACCACCCGAACATCTCGGTCCACCCTGACCGAGACCTCGCCTCCTCTCTGGCCCGAGACTTTGCAATCGACCTAGACCAGCTACACCAGGTACTAAGGGAGCAAATCAAACTGGCTCAATCCCGCTACCAGGTCTCAGCCGACGCCCGAAGACACCTGGCCCCCGAGCTCCCAATCGGTTCTCACGCATTTGTCAAAGCACAATTCTTCCGCACCACCCGACCCTCGAAGAAACTAGCCGAAAAGTACCTCGGCCCCTTTGAAGTCCTCAGCCAACCCGGCTCACACTTGTATACCTTACGGCTCCTGGACAGCATGCGTGCAGTTCACCCCATCTTCCATGTCTCAATGCTCGAACCTTCGGTCCCAAACACTTTTCCCAACCAAACCGAACCTCCGCCACCGCCCATCGAAATTGATGGCGAACCTGAATACGAGGTATCCGAGATCCTCGACTCCAAACTGGACAAGTGTCGAAGACCCTGCAACCTCCTATACCTAGTCTGATGGGCCGGTTATGAAGGTACCGATGAAGAAACATCGTGGATCCTCGCAACCGAACTCGGACATGCATCCGAAATCGTGACCGAGTTCCACTCCGCCTACCCTGCCAAACCCGGGCCTTGGAACCTGTAACCCGAACCCTCATTCTTTTCTTTCTCTGACAAGATCTCTTCCTTAGACACAATCAAAAAAAAATAATAATCTTTTATTCCTTCATCATAATGAAATAACTATATACAACCGAACTCCCGAACTCCTGAACCCAAACTTTATACTTCCTCTCTTTCTTAAGTCTCTCCTACTTACCTGAACCCGAGACCGAACCCACGATTCACACTACCTGAACCTGAACTCCACCTTTCTTCTTTCTTAAGTCCATTTTACTTACCCAAACCCGAGACCGAACCAAATTCACACCGAAAAAAAAAATAATTATTATTACTAGTGTTTTCTCTCTATTACAATTGACTCTCTTCCAGAGTCTCCTCCTCCTCCCTCTCCTTTTCCTTCTCCTTATCCACCTGAACCTCGGTCTCCACATGCCCCTCCGAACCCTCCCAAACCCCAGAACCCTGCCCCTCGGTCCCTCGATCCACCCGAAGCTCGATATCCATCACCCTCGGCTCGGCCCCATCCCCCAAAACATCTGAAACCCCGAGCCCGGTTCCAACCTCAGCCCCACTATCCTCTTCACATCTTCAGCAATGTGCTGAAGATTGATGGCCATCGCCTCGGCCATATCCACGCGCCTCTCGGCCGCCTGAGCCCTCCAAGCCAACCCCTCGGCTATCAGCCGCAGTGTGGCCACCTCCTGCTTCCACAACCAATTTGACTCCTCCCAAGCATCGGTCACCCACGAAAACGCGGTCTCAGTTACTCGGCGCAATTGGGGACCCGACACCACAGTCGTCTTCGCCCTTTTTGACAGCTGGGCTACATCTGTACTCTCGGCCTCCGAGCTCTCGGACCTCGGCCTCTTCGGTGCCCTCGGCCTCTTCTCCTTCCCGGCTTCTCCAGGCCAAGTGCAGGCCACCTTCCGCTCGTGATGCCGGATGCACGAGGCACCGGAGACCCCAAGCTTGCACCGCTCCCCCCGACGCCCGCAGGGAAGGCAAGGGATACTAGACTTCTAAACTTACCGTTAACACCAAACCAATGAAAAAAAAAGTTTTTTTTGAAGTCACTCACTGGCACTGAACGCACTCTACTCACTCCACTCCCGCTCGCCGCGTTCTCGGTCACCCCGGACTCTCCATCCTCGTTCTCGGCCGTGCTTCGGGCCGATCACTCGGGCGCCACCTTTGCCTTCCCCTTTGTCTTGGCCTGCTTTTTTGCCTCAGCCTTTCTCTTTGCCTCGGCCTTCTTCTTCACCTCAGCCTCGGCCTTCTCATGGGCCTCCCTATCTGCCTTTGCCTTCTCCTGAGCGAGCTTCTCCACTTGCTCCCGCTCCTCCTGCTCAGCCTTCTTATGGGCCTCTTCTTTCTCCGTGATCTCCAGCTCCTGCATTTCGCGCAGTAGGCAAGCGTGCCTTTCCACAGTCGTTTCAGGGGTGGGTGTAGTGGACATAGTAAACAACTGGCAGGAGGGCACTTATGGTCTGTCCTCTACCCCCGGCGGCTTTTATATCTCAAGCCACCAAACTTGTCACGTGACCTTGTCCCCCAACACGTAAAATTTACCTAAAGGCTTCATGGGTTCAGCCTTAAGGGGGGGTACTGTCAGAACCCAACCAAAACCTCGGGCCTCGGGGCCCAAACCCCCGACCATCACGTTTCACCTATTCATACCTCATGTTTGATCTCTCCCCCTCATAGCTTACGACCCTGACCTTGGTCATTCGGTCACCAATCCCCGAACCCTCTCGTATATAATTTGCTCATTCATGTACATGATAATCAGTTCTGATATCAACTAAGATACCTTAATACATTCTACTCTAATCTCTACCCTCCTTCATCCCTCTCGCTAAGGTCACGCCCGAACTTCGGGTGACCTCGGGCCTCGTCTGAAATACAGGACAGGACTCTGAGCTGGTACAGCACGTAAGCTGAAGCCAAGTCCCATTCGACCTGTTCGCCGAGCCTTGGCCCCCCTCAGCCCCCCAACCCTGAACCTCGGTCGACTCTATATTGAGTCCCAACCTCCACTCTGCCTCCGTTATGATCCAGTTCTTGACAGCGGGCACCAATCTCGGGAGACAAGACCTGCTGCTCAGATACACTTGGTTGGGCCTGTCATGCCCGTGAACTGCCACAAAAATAAATAAATAATAATCCTGGCTACTCATTATCAGTTACTCATAATAATTAGAGTTCAATAAAAAAATTTTTCTACCTTTCTTATAATATAAGTGTGCTAAGAGATAACTATTCCCACAACACCCTGTGACAACCACCACTCGCTTTGTCGCCTGTCATGCCTGTGGACCGCCACAAAATAAATAAAAACAAAAAATCCTGGCTACTCATTATATTAGCTACTCATAATAATTAGAGTTGAATAAAAAAATTTCTACCTTTCTTAAAATATAAGTGCACTAAGAGATAACTATTCCCATGAGAGACACCGTAGAGAATGATCCATTGTTGTGACAGGACGTGACTGTGCACAGCTAAAATTTGCCCACGGTCACTTGAAATTTTTGAGCATTTATGGAATATACCGAAGCTAATAATTATTGGTAACTAATACTCTCTATTACTTCAGGAAAAATTATGGCATACATTGTTTCCTCCTGGGTTGTAAGAGACATCACTCTTGTATTAGAGAGTATTAGTTACCAATAATTATCAGCTTGGTATATTCTGTAAATGCTAAAATGTATCAAGTAACCATGTACAAGTGTTAGTTTTCCATTTCCTTGTTCTACTCCATTCCCAGCCCCTACACTCGCGTTCCCCCTCTCTTGTCATATCTCTATTGTGTCACGCGCAGTCACAGCACCAGAGTGTGACACGGACCCTGGGCAAAGGGTCACACCTTATATATATAGTAGTACAATAGCACGACCGGCTCCCCTTAGTGTTTGACTTGACACTAAGGGTGAGCAACCAGCTATCTTACAATTCCCTTTAGCTTAACTAACTAAACCTTGTAGTTACATTGTTAACAGGTAGTTAGCAATCATATCAGTGTTTGACTTGACACTAAGGTTACATTGTTAACAGGTTATGGGCCCCGCGCTTTACTAGCTGCCAAAACAACACATAACGATCTAGCTCATCACTCACTCCCCCGCTCAACTGTCTATCATTCTTTACAACGATACATACATACACTCAGAATGCATACGCCTCTCACCCTCGAAGAGATCAAGGACTATGAGACAACTGGTGCAACCGGCTATGCATCATTCCCCAAGCTAACTAAAGACAACTACTTCTCCTGGAAGTCCAACATGGAAACCCAGCTGAAAATGCTCATGCAGTGGGAGTTCGTCATGGGAAAACTACCGCCACCAATCCCACTCGACCCCAATAACATGACTGCAGAAGAGAAGAAGTTAGCAAGGGCATGGGACGTCCGAATGGATAGGGCGTACGCTGAGATCAAATTTCGTGTAGAGGACGATCAGAGACTACCTATCATGGGTACCTCCGACCCTAAGGTAGCATGGACAGCTCTAGCCAAAAACATGAGCAATCAACAAGGGGGAAACCAAGCGGTCCTACTCACCGAGATGGTGAATGCGAAGTTTGAAGGGGAGGGCATCATGGACCACAAGTCAAGGATGGACCTACTCTGAAGAAAACTCAGCGAGACAGGACATATCATCGCAGAACCACAGTACCTCACCTACTTTATCAACTCGTTACCCAAGGAACTGGACCCGTTTGTTGTGTCGATAAACTATACAAACGACACGGTAGACACGCTGGTGTCTAGACTCAGGCAGATTGAGCTCAAATATGAGTCTAAAGGTGAATTGGGGTTCAACACGGCATTCTCTATACAACGGAAGGGACGAAAACCTACCAAAAAGAATGCAGGGGGTAGCAGCGCTGGCGAAACCTCCAAAGGTGATGGTCAAAACAAAAAGAAGGTTACCTGCTACGTATGTGGCAAGAAAGGCCACTACGCAAAGTACTGCTACAGCAGAGCAGACGGCGGTGATCAGAGCAAGGACAAAGCAAAGTCCGAAACAAAGGCCAACTCACCGAAGGACTCCCCAGGACAGGCGTCCAAGAGGGGGATGTTCTCAGTTATAGAAGAAGTTGCGACTGCAGCCAGTGAAGTGGAGACAAACAGAGCGATATGTCTGATCGACTCTGGGGCATCTGGACATTACGTACCAATGCAGGAGGATCTCCACGATTACCAGGCATATGTAATGCCGAAGGTAATCACAGCCGCTGACAGCAACAAGGTGGAATCGTTAGGTCAAGGCACCATGAGATTCGTCATAAGAAACAACGGCGTCGAATCAGAGGCCGCCATCCCTAACGTTCAGTGGGTACCTGGAATACACACATGGCTATTAGCCCCCTCACAACTGGAAAAGGACGGATTCGACGTATCTTTCCACAAGTCAACATGGACTATCAAAAAGCCTGATAGCTCCATATTGGCAAGGGTGGGGGAAAGAGGAAAAGTATACCCTCTAATGCTCGACATCATACAACCGCCAAAGACAATATACGTGGCTCCAGAAGTATACACCCTAGAACAATTAGGAGATAGGCTATACATGTGCAATTTCAGCGACTCAACTGATATCATGAGGTGGCACCAACGCTTAGGACACCTCAGCACCGGGGCTGTACGCGAACTGGCCAGAAACGAACAGACTGGGGTCAGGTTCAGCCATGACGGGCCAGACTTACCAGCATGCACTGCCTGCATGCAAGGAAAACTGCACCGTTTACCTTTTAAAACGGGACGGACCAGGGCCGAACAACCAGGGGAGCAAATCCACGTAGATTTGGCAGGCCCCATGGAAATGACGAGCTTCGATGGCAAGAAATATTTCATCATCGTTGTGGATGATGCGTCAGGGGCCATCTGGGTCGAAGCACTGGCCAGCAAAGTTGAAGTCACTCCCAAACTCAAAGAATTCATAAATACCTTTGAAACCGGCTACGACGTAAAGGTGCGCTCCATAATGGCAGATAACAGCACGGAATTCGTGAATGAGGGACTACAAAGTTACCTCAAGTCGAAGGGCATAGCCCTGTTCACTTCCGTTCCGTATACGCACCAGCAGAATGGAGTCGCCGAAAGGGCTATCCGGACCGTAACCGAAGGGGCCAGAAGCATGATGTACGCGGCCAAGTTCCCCAAGGCCATGTGGTCAGTGGCAGTGAAAACAATGGCATATATCAGGAATCGCTCACCGAGAAGACGCAATAATGGGAAAACTCCCATAGAACTCCTCACTGGCAAAGTGCCAGATCTCAGTCATATGAGAATCTTTGGCTGTCCAGTAAGCGTCTTCGTACCTCAGGAGAAGAGAAAGAAGTGGGATGCGAGGTCCCGAGCGGGTTACATGGTGGGGTACGAGCCCTACGAGTCTGGGTACCTAGTGTGGTACCCTGGCGCAACGAGAACCGAGAAGTCACGTGACCTCATGTTCCACGAAGACGCCATCGCACCGCCCGTAACGGCACTGTTTGGGGACAGCGACGCCGCAAACACGAGCAAGAAGGTGAGACATCTCACCTCTGAAAGGGAACCCGAGTTCCCGGCAGCAGACCCACGGCCAACCGGCGGCGGATCCGCGTCGCAGGACGCGCACATCGACGCGCTCGACGCGCCGAACCCGAATCGCAACGCGTCGAGACACGTCTCTGCAATCCCGGATTACCCGCGAGGATCGACGCGATCGGGGTTCAACCGCGGAGGAGACCGCCCAACGGCGATGACGATGCTTGAGGAGGAGGCATCGGCCATGGCATTCGCAGAGGGAGATCCCCAAACAGTCAGGGAGGCTCTGGATATGCCTGGAGATGAAGGAGCAGCATGGGAGGAGGCAAGGCAAGCCGAGTGGAAGAACATGCTGGACCACGGCATCTTTGGGGAACCGGAGGAGCCTCCCCCTGGCACGAGGGTAATAAAAACCGGTACGACACTAAAAACGAACAGGAGGGACGGCCAGGTAGTTAAACGCAAGGTGAGAATCATCGTAAAAGGGTATGAACAGATACCCGGCGTTCACTTTACCAACACGTACGCACCGGTAATACGCTGGGAGACGATGCGGCTACTGCTGGCCATAGGAGCAGCTACCGGCGCAGACATGCAACAATTCGACATTAAGTCAGCCTACCTCCATGGCACAATGCACGAAGAAGTGTGGGTCCAACAGCCAGAGGGATTCGAGACCCCCGGCAAGGAACACCTGCCAATGTGGCTCCTCAAGGCACTATACAGCACCAAACAAGGAGGCAACGAGTGGCGCCGCACCCTACAGTCGTTCATGGTCGACGACATCGGATG